>JAOUWY010000052.1:910269-923696 GCA_025728095.1 Prietella phreatophila | reverse complement strand
CCTGCTCCTATGTGGCCAACATCCAGAGCACTCCCCTTTCTCCAGTACTTAGTGTAACACTGGCTCATGTCACAAATAAAGCCTTGAATAGGCCGAATAACCAGGTAGTCCACTGTAAATCACACAACATATCTAACATTAAAACCTCCTCCAGTCTTTCAACTGTAGCTACAGCTAAACATGCGAGACACTGTTTATGCGCACTGCCCATGCCTTTAATTTGTTACATATTGACATAAACAAATGTGTGGGAAGGACAAATCTCTAGTAAATGATATAAATGTGAGTGTCAACACATTAGACATATGATGGGAAAATAGACTAAAGGAAGTGACAGAACAGAGCAGAGGACTGTTTCTGAAGGTCACTGGCAGACAGCTACTCTTCAGCACACTTATGTTTTCTATGGCCTGCTGAGATATGATGTACATAAGCGGAGAGAAAATCCACCATGAACAACTTGCATATTAATAGTTATAATTAACATGTGATCTCTCGTAACACAAAAATAAATAAATAAAATTGGAAAAAAAAAAAAAACACAACAAAAAAAGCATTCACTCTTTAATGAAATTCTGAGTTCACTTTTTCAGTTTAAACTTCTTTCATCTTTATATTAATCTGTTTTCACGTTTGGATAACAGTTTCCTATGTTACCCACAATACAATTTTACAACCTGTAGATAGCGGTGCCAGTGGGATTTAGCTCCCGTTTAATTCTACCTAAAGAGAGTCATGCAGCAGTGCTTTAGTCTCTCCAAAGCTTCACCTTTTATTCTAATACCACTGTGAACGCCATTGCACCATTGACTTTCGACACGTGTGTTTCTTATGGTTAATGTCATGTCTCTGCCCGTTATGTAATTTTTTGTCTCTCAGGCATTTATATCATGTTTCTAGTGTTTTGATCCTGCGTCTATTTTCTCGTTTTGTCCTTTTGCCTTGCCTGCCATATGCCCGTTTGCTGATCACCTGACCTTTGCCCGTTTTCGACCACGTTATTGATTCAAGTTTTGGATTTGTCTGCTTGATTTTCTTAATAAAGCTCTTTACTGCACATGCATCCTGCATCTCCTTCCTAACTGTGACAGTTGCATTACACTCAGCAACTTTAAGTCTTCCTTCTGCTGTCTCCACTAAATCTACTTTGGACTTCTCATTAATGATGACACTGACCATTGCTGTAAAATATTGAGTTTTTAACAACAAACAACAACAAAAAAAACCTGACCGTTATCCTTTAAGTTTGAGATGGGATTTTCTACTGGATTCAGATCCGATGAAGGTCAATGCAGAACACTGAACTCATTGTCATGACCGTGAAACCAATTTTAGATGATTCTTTTTTTTGCTTTGTGAAATGGTGCATTATCATGCTGTAATTAGCTTTTAGAAAATGATTAAATTGTGGCCATGAAGTGACATTATTTAAATAGGCTGCAGTATTCAAGCGATGATTGACTGGCATTAACAGGTCCAAAGTGTGCCAAGAAAACATTCCCGACACCCTTACACTACCTCCACCAGCCTGGACTGTTGACACATGGCAGGTTGGGTCCATGGATTTATGCTGTTGGCACCAAATTCTGAGCCTATTATCTGTGTGCACCAGCAGAAATCAAGATTCATCAGACCAGACAACATTTTTCCAGTCTTCAACTGTCCAGTTTTGTTGAGCATGTGCCCACTTGCAGCAACAGCTTTCTCTTCTTGGCTGACAGAAGTGGAACCCGACGTGGTCCTCTGCTGTTGTAACCCATCTGCCCCAAGGGTCAATACGATATGCATTCTGAGATGTGTTTCTGCTCACCACAATTGCACAGAATGGTTATCCGAGTTGTTATCTGTAGCCTTTCTGGCAGTTCGAATCAGTCTGGCCATTCTCGTCTGACCTCTCGCATCAACAAGGCGTTTCCATCAGCAGAACTGCTGCTCACTGGATGTTTTTCTTTATTGGAGAATTCTGAGTAAATGCTAGAAACTGTTGTGTGAAAATCCCAGGAAATCAGCAATTACAGAAATACTCAAACCAGCCCATGTGACACCAACAATCATGCTATGGTCAAAATAACTGAGATCAAATTCTTCCCTCATCATGATGGTTGATGTGAACATTACCGGAAGCTGCTTGCCCATATCTACATGATTTTATGCATTACACTGCTGCATACCTCTGACTTTGCCAAGGGTCTGCCTGGAATTTCTGCTCATGATTGGGAGAGTAACCACTCCATTATCCTTGCCACTTTCCAGAAAGGAAGATGATAAGAGGCAAGCGATGCCAACATGACCTGGGTGGACGTCACCCTGAACGACTTTCTTACTTAGGTCCTCCTAAAGGATAAACATGGGGAACGCTGCTTAATGGGAAATTCTGAGCTTTCTTTAAAGCAATTATTTAAAAGCTATACTTATATATAAAAACTCCACCCACACTAACAAGACAGAAATTAGATACATTTACAGGGGTAACACTGGAGTATAAGAAATAAAAGTCAGGATTTTTCATAATTCATACCTCAAAAAACTCAAACACAAGCTCAAGGTTGTCAGGCTCCATAGTGTGAATACTGTATTCAGTCCACTGCGCTGGCTCTAGGGCGTAGCCACACTCTGGCTGGGTGTGACGCGACTTATAGCCACTATCACTGATCATACTAATCTCTAGTGTGGTAGTCATCTTGTGCCTGGACAAAGGGCTCTCCTCCTCATCTTCCTCTTCAATACCCGCCAGCATCAATTTCAATCTAGAGTATATAAATACACTTAAAATTCCACACTTCAAAATAAATAAATAAAAAAATTAAAAAAAACCCAGAACAACAACAACAAAAAAATCTAACAAACAAAATGCTCTTTCTGTGAATGAACAGTACCTAAAGCGAGATGTCTTGAATTCCTTCTTGGTAATGGACACTGGTGGCCTAACAGAGTGATGAAGACGTAGACGGATCTCTGTCTGACACGTTAACCAGCCAGAATCCACATATTCAGCACCGTCTGCATGGCAACACCTCACTTTAACAAAAAGCTGGAACAACCTCAAAAAGCCATGCAATGTATGATATTTGTAAATTATATGCAACTTACTACAGAATCCAAACTGCCCGTCATCAATTTCATGGTCCACTTCTGTAAGGCAAAACTAGTGTTAGTATTATTTTCATCTGCCTTAACTTCCCATCTACAAAAGAGGAATCTCCAGGGCAGAGCAATATTACATACTGAAGACTTCCATTTTAAGGATTGTAAATTGATGTACTCAGTTTTTCGAATTTAAATGCACCATTAAAATGCAAACCTTAAATGCTCTGCACTAGAAATACCTCCGGATATTTGTACATGACAATTTCATATAAGCATGACGTACAGTTGTCATCAAAATTATTCAACCCACATTGCAAATCAGGTTTATTGTCCAAATGTACAGACTTTCAGCTGTTTGTAATGAACAAATCAAAGAAAGACAATTGAAATAGTTCAACACAATGAATGCTTCCAGTAGTTTCCCCGAATTCAACTGAAAATGCAACTGATAAAGACTTCTACATTTTCAAAATTATTCAACCCCCTGAATAAAATCCCTCACAACAGCACAGATGTGCGAAACGGATGTTGTCTCAAGCTACATCTGATACAATTAATCAAGGGCTTCATCAGTTGCACCAGGTGTGCTTGAGCTGGAACACATGAAATACTTGAACTGGCAAGGGGTAGAAAACATGTGAAATACCTGAACTGGCTAGGGGTAGAAAATTCATGCAATACCTGAACTAGCTAGAGGTAGAAAATATGTGAAATACTTGAACTGGCTAGGGGTAGAAACTGCATGAAATACCTGAACTGGCTAGGAGTAGAAACCGCATGAAATACCTGGACCGGACAGAAAATGGAAGCTATCAACAGCTACAAACAGATTTCTGAGAAGGCAGGTTGTGAAAAACCATTGAGTGTCTGCAAAAGACCTGTAGCCAGACTTTGTGGCAACAGGCACTGAGGTATTATTGAGCACAGCAAGGCGTGTACTAAAGGCAGAAGGTTTCCATGCCAGAACTCCAAGACTTACACCACTACTGACCCAAAAGAACAAGAAAAGCCAGCTCAAACTCATAAATAAGCCACAGAATTTTTGGGATTCTGTTCAGTGGAGCTCTGAAACAAAACTGGAATCTTTCGGCACAATGGATCAGCGGTATGTCTGGAGAAAGAAGAATGAAGAAAGAACACTCTGTCCACAGTCAAGCATGGTGGTGGCTCGGTGATTCTCTGGGGCTGCTTTGCCTCCTCTGGCACTGGAACAGCAAACCTGCAGCATGTGGAAGGCAAGATGGATTCATTGAAGCATCAGGAAATCGACATATTTATGATGAAGCTTGGGCATCATTGGACCTTCCAACAGGACAATGATCGCAAGAATATCTCAAATTCCACAAAGGCTTGGTTGCAGAAGAATCCTGGAAGGTTCTACAGGGCCATCACGGTCACCTGACTTGAACCCCATAGAAAATCTCCGGTGGGTTTTGAAGAAGGTGGTTACAGCACGCAAACCCAAGAATATTACTGAAATGGAGGCCATTGCTCATGGGGAATGGACTAAGATTCCTGAGGAACACTGTCAGAAGCTCTGCATCTCGTTTGCAGCAGGTCATAACAGCACTAAACAGTATAACAGTACTAAAGATGCTTGCCATGAAAGGGTTAAATAATTTTGAAACTGGAGAAGTCATCATCAGTTGCATTTTCAGTTGAATTTGAGGAAACCACTTGAAGCATTCATTGTGCTGAACTATTTCAATTGCTTTTGTTTGATTTGTTCATTGCAAACAGCTGAAAGTCTGGACATTTTGACAATAAACCTGATTTGTAATAGAGGCTGAATAATTTTGATTTTGATTGCAGCTGTATAATCTAGTTTATGTTAGGTGTTCATGCTGTATATGACATAGTAATTACAACTTAAATATTCTTTCTGTGTGAAAAGAATTATCCTAAAGGCATTTCTTCAAAAAGCTTCAAGGCAGTGTGCATTAATAAAAGGATCACAGAAATGACATTGTTCTGGTAATTAGGACTGGAGTACACCTCATGGCACCAACAAAAAAAAACCACACCTATAGGCCTTGAAGCTTTTTGAAAAAAAAAAATGGACAATGTATAACAGGTCAATGTGAGCCTACCATAGGTAGAATATTTTGTAAACAAACAAAACACAAAGCAAATATAAAGCAACTAAAAACAAACAAGTGCCACAAACATGGTGTTCTTTAACATTTGTTTGACTATTTATTGAAAAAAAAATCAACTTCTTAAGTCTTATTAACTCCTATTCAATAGACTTCCAAATGTTAAAGAAATTGGTAGTAAATTGTCATGTAGTAACTAAAGAGGGGTTGACAAGCCATTAAGTCTGTGTTTTTGACTGAGAAAATGTGCTGTATGAGTAAGTTGTGTAGTAGAATAGGGATCTTGCAAATTATTGAAACACTGAACCAAACCGTGCACTATTCTGGATTTATATACCTGAGGAACTCAATGACCGAGGCTGCTGATGGGTCTCCCAATAATTGACTATGACTTGACATGGACCACCTGCATTCTGTAATTCCAATGTTTAACATGGTGTTAAGATTATTGGGGGAAATTACAATTAAAGCAGACTTTGGTCTCAACCGAAGTCACACTCTAAAATAAGTAATTTGAGCTGGTATAGTCACCACTGTCTCAGCCACCCAGTCACTGTTGGTTGACATCTGAAAAGTGGATTCATTAGTCAAAAGAAATACATTGGCATTACAAGGCTACACAACTGCCTTGACAATCTGAATTATATTTCTGTCTTACTGAAGAAGTCTAGACACCATTATACTTACCAGTCTGAAATGAGAAACTGTTCTGACTTCAACAATGGGAAAATTATTCAAAACAGTACTAACATTTAAAGCTACAGTGTGTAGGATTTCTTGGTTAAATGGTTAAAAATGAAAAACAGTAGCATTACTGTATCACGGGAGATATGCTACAACAATATGTTCCTGAGCTTCTGTGAATTGCCTTTAGGGCTGTACAATTAATCGAATATTAATCTTGATTACGATTTTGACTGCCCACGATTACATGAACATGATCGACTGCGATACTGATGTTTAAAGTTCGTCCTCCGGTCATAGAAAACTCTGCTGCATATCAAGTCAAGTGCATCCTAAACTTACAGCCAATCAAAATAGTCACACTTCCGGGTTGATTTGTCTGTAAACATGGTTATTGGCTTTTATGCTTAAGCCTGAATTGTTTTCATTTGGTTGCATATTGTTATATGGGATCGCATATTTTCATTCGGTTGATGGTATTTTTATTTTTACTTATTCTATATTTTGGGTACAGCTGTATTTATATTTCGCTTCTACAAGATGATGCACTTTAAGGACCAGTCTAATTTGGTGCAAAGATTTGTACATTAGCAGGAATGTAGCACAACATGGCCGTGAAAGCAGCAGTCTGCTTATTTCAATGTGAAAGTGCAATAAAAATATGCTGTCAATAAAATCAATGAATAATGATGATAAATAATCTCTCAATATTGATCAAAATAATTGTGATTATCATTTTGGCAATAATCATGCAGCCCTAATTGCCATTGGACTTCTATAACACAAACGTACAGTAATTCAGAGCTGTCAAATTCGATTTGGTGGGAACACATGCTTCGTACACCAGCTCAGACTAAGTATGTCCAAACTAATCATGCCTGAAAGATGTACGACCAAAGGCCCACCCCCAAATTTTCAGTACCCCTTAATACAGTTGAAAGGGAAAGGCTTCACTGTGTTGAGTTAGGCATCTCACAATAAATTGGCCTTAATGACACAGAGCCAGGCGGGCATGCACATAGTGCACTGATGCATCGTAATCCCTTCACACAAGGACTTGTGTTTCAGAGCTAGTGCACCATTGTTGGCCAGCTAGCTTACTACTATCGGCTTTGTGCTGTATACTGATCTCAAGGAAGTAACACAGTTGTACACACATGGAAGTAACACAGTAACAAACAGAACTGGGTTGAGGAAAGTCAGTGTTATCGAGTTAGCTGTCTAATGTTAGCGTGTTAGCTAAACGACAAGCTCTTGTTTTGGTTCATATCTCAAACCACATACTACCACAGTACACTATATCAGTATAACAAACATGTCTATACTAGTTACATGTGTATAATTTTCCTGTCACAGCCTTTAGAGTATTCTGCCCAGTGGAGAACCACGAGGCACAACCCA
Source organism: Prietella phreatophila (assembly GCA_025728095.1). Classification (NCBI taxonomy): domain Eukaryota; kingdom Metazoa; phylum Chordata; class Actinopteri; order Siluriformes; family Ictaluridae; genus Prietella; species Prietella phreatophila. The sequence continues at coordinate 916,428 of JAOUWY010000052.1, read as the reverse complement.
TGTTACAAACTGCTTCTACAAGTAGCTTGAAATATCATTATTCTACCGGAGAGGGTGAAAATCCCAAATCTTACATGCTGTAGCTTCAACAGTCTACAAATCATCACAAGCTACACCTTAGAGAAAAGTTAGCACGTCTAGATTAGCATTATTAACTTTATTATCCGTGAGTTATTCAGTGTGGAATTGGCTTGAAAAAATTATATGTAACTCGGAAGCAATCTAGAGCCTGCATCATTGTAACAGGGCTGTACAATTAAACACGCATAATTATCCATACTCATGTGTAATAAACAGAAAAGGTAAATGATAGAATTCTATGCACGTGTTCACTTGGTGCATAAAAAGTGGTCCTACATGTAAAAACCAAAGCTAAATACATGTTTTAAAAACCTGTGTGGCGTGTTCGGAGAGCCTGTATGTCCTTTCTATTGTGTATTCTAGAGCTATCAAACGTGTACTCAAAACACGTGCACTCAAACAAATAACTATCGTGATATCAGTAAAATTATTTTAATGCTGATTTGCCATAGTCAAGCATCCATTTTCAATAAAAGCAAACTATAAACAGCCAGTTATCAGCTCCCCAAAAGTAAATATGCATGAGGAGAACCTGGTAGCACCACTCCTCCCACATAGACTGACGTGTTTCGCTTATAAAAAAGTACTGATGAATCATACAAAAAAAATTACATTCACAGAGGAAGAAAGATAGTGGTTTTTTTTTTTGCTGTTTAAAGAAACAAAACAGTTAGGCATGCAAAGCTTAATCACCTTACTGGTAATGGAAGGGGAAAACAATCAACGGGTCATTTTAAACAAATTGCAAAATAAAACTATTTACATGTACTGTCAGAACTACAATTACATTCAAATGTTCTAAAATTATAAGCAAAAGCATCAGTATATTTAATTTGAAATATAATGCTTAGACAAAAAAAATCTCTCACCTTTGATTCCAGGAAGAACCCCTTAAAATAGCGATATTTGATTTGTACTCCCTTTGAAACTGTGATGGTCCTTTTCCATAGCTTGCTGGAAGAAGACATATTGTGGCATGGTAGAAATGACCTCTGATCATTTAAAAAATAAATAAATAAAAGGTATTGATAACGTGAAAATAAGTGCACACATACCTATCCTCCTCTGCGGGTTGTAGAGGCAGAGCTTTCTGATGACACCAACTGCCGAGAGTCTCACAGCTTCCAACTACTGCTATCACTTCACCTGGTACAAATAAAATTAAAACATTTAAAAAAATAATTCCTCAAATAACTGAAACTGGAATTGCTACATTATTCAAGGAAAGATCTACAATGAATGACCTGAATATTAATCGTTATAATCAACATGGTCTTCAATGACCTCCAAGATTTATGTTCTAATGCAAGCAGGGAATATTTTTACTACTATTAATAAGTATTACTACATCAAGTTTCAACTTTCATACGGACATGCTCATCAGTACCATCGTGTTGGTCATCTCATAGATCGCTAACTAGACTAGCAGAGTCTCTGCTGTAACTCAGCACAACTGTATAGCTGCATTGCATTCTGGAGCTTTGGGTCCAACATTTGCTGTCTCCACTAATTCTATGCTGGATTGCTCAAGAACATCACACAACACTGGAGGATGTGAGAAAAGAGCGAGAAAAGAAACTCTTGCTCGACATCAGTCAACAGTCAGCGACATCTGACCTTTATGTTTGAGATTGTTCTCCTCTCTAATAGATTTTGCTCTTATTAAAAGCCGTTGTAACTGTGCTAACGATGCCCAGTCATGTTAGCATGCCACACAACTGCTAACTGACAGCTAAATGTCAAATATTTCAATATAAACATGTTTAATCTTTCAGGGTGTGTATGTTTTTAAAACATACCCCAGACTTTTCCAATGGTCTGGCATTTTTTATTCTATTAAATGTCATTATAACGATGCTAGCAATATCCCACTGTGACGTCCCAATGTCACACAACCGCTAAATTCTCACGGGAGAAACAAAAACACAGCACTAATCAACAACCTGGCTCAGAATCACTAACCACATCTCAGGTATTTCAATATAAACCAAATTAATGTGTTTCAAGGTGGAGTTTTCCTTCAAGTAAAATGAATACAACATAAAACTCATTGATGCAACTGAATTATCTTTTAAACTAGGCTGAACAACTTTCTGCCTGCTTAAGTTAAGGTGTCTTCCCGCACCGTACTGTATTTTCCTGTGACTATAAACACACAGCTTCCACCCTGAGGCACCTGACTACTATTATTCATTCCACCGTTCAGGCTCACCACTCTTACAAGGTCGTCTGATGAATACAACAGGCGTTAAGTTAAAACAGAAGTAAAAACTGTTCCAAGGTCATGGACTACCAGATTAAGCCATGAACATCTACTAATAAAGTTACACAAATCAGATTTTTTTTCCAGTTTCGATACCACGAACTGAAGATAGAGCTCTGAGTATCGATTATGATCGGACATGCGCGTCCTGTCAGTAACCGAGAACGTTCTGCTGCCAGCCGGATCCTATTGTCAGGGGTCTATCTAAAGCCTAGGTCACACTGCACCGACTGACGCCGACCAACGCCGACAGTCAACAGCTTTCAAAAGTTCCCGTTGGCTTCATGTTCACACTGTCCCAACAGACACCAACACACTTTTTTTTTGTTTTTACAGACAATCAGACTGTTTTTTTACCAATCAAAATCTTACTATTACTGGTGTCTTTACGAGTCATTCTTCACCTGAAAAGATGAAGAGTGAAATGAAAGAGGTTGTGGGTGAAATCTTGGTTGTTGTGACATAAGAGACAGGACGTTTACTTAGTTAATGCAGAGAATTGCAGACAGAGGACGAGCAGGGCTTTCAACATTTTCTCGGTTTGTCCCAAAGCAGTTTGAACAACTCTGAGAAAGACATCTTAACGTAAGCTATGTGGTAAGCTAAGATCATTATTCGATCATACGGTATGAACAATATTTTTACGCAAAAGTAAGTTATGGTAATGTGAGTTATAAAAGCGATCTTTTTTTTACCCTCTTTCTGATTCGTCCAGAAATCTGCCATTTTACCCACAACAATGATTAGCACGCCTAGCACCTTAAGCCCTACCGTGGGCTTTCGTTTCTACTGCGTTTTCAGGGATGCTTGTCTCGTCGTCATGGCAACAGTTTGTGCCCCGATCAGATTACAGCAGTTTGTTGGAAAAAAAATAAATAAATCACACCACTCTGCTCAGATATCACACGACAGACAAACTCCAATGAACATGTTCAGTCTGTGAAAACAAACACCGACCAACAGACACAAACAGGGTCAACACACTGATCTGAAAAAACCCGAAAAACGTGTCTGTTGACGTTGGTCGGCGTTCGTCAGTGCTGTGTGAACTACGCTTAAGACTGTCCACCATATGCGTGCCAACTGACAAGCATTGAATTTGACCCCCATCCTTCATCTCGCTCATGCTGAGCCCACAACTTCACTGCTCATCACTATTCTGGTTATGTGGTTGTTTCATATGCTTGTCACCTGCAGGGCTTGGTCCTGGTCCCTCTAAGCCAGGGGTGTCCAATCTTATCCAGAAAGGGTCGGTGTAGGTGCAGGTTTTCATTCCAACCCATCAGGAGCCACACTTGATTCCACCTGTTTAATCAGTAGATCTTTGCTTTCAACAGACTCAGGTGCGGCTTCGGCTTGGTTGGAATGAACAGATTGGACACCCCTGCCCTAATCGATCCAGCCAGGATACATTTGTGTATCCTTCTGTACCTTTCGTGGGGTTTTTCCAAAAAAGATGACACTTTTCCTGATTTCTCTCTTTGGATCCGTTCATCACGGGTGACTCTACGAGGAGCAGTAGGATCCCAGATCAAGTCTGATCCAATACATATCCATTATTTCAGGCCTGTATCACCTCCGCTGAGTCTCTCTGTTGCAGCTGTTTTGTCCGATTTTTAAAGGACTTCTTGATAAAAGGTCAGGATTAGGTCAATGTGATCAAGGAAGCAAAGAAATGAGGTTTGTTCCCTTCAAAATACTACAGAAATTCCAAAGATTTCTTATCAGAATATCGTACTTACCAAGTGATGTAGTTCCTCTAACACTAAGCGTCACTTGAATGCACTCCATGGTTGGCTATTGAGGTACAGTTAAAGGACGAGGACAGAAACAAAGACCTGAAAATCAGACAAAAAAACAACAACAACAACAACAGCAAAGCTCAGTATAAACAAAATATATTCGAAACTTCCAGGCAATTTTACTGGAGTTATCTCACACAGTGTAGGAAGTAATAATCTGGAAAGTCCTATGTAATATCACAGTCTAAAACTGGATTTAAAGAGAAGCAAGTAAATAATTGAATCAGATGTAATTGAATCACATGAAAATGGATCAATAAATTAAAAGACCAAATATATTCGAAACTGTGCGCGTGAACGTGTAAGGTGTATTTCACAAGGTTCTGCAGATGTACACCACACCAACCAAAAGTAACGTTCTGTGACACTGAGACTTAACGGTCTGATCCGGTGTACTTTAACATATAATTACAGAATTTAAAAAATAAAACAACTCGAGCTCAAAGCATACTATAAATCAGACACGTTTCTACCGGTCCGTTAGCGATAGATGCCAAGAAAGTCATTAACACCGCAGTGCTAACTAGCTAGCTCTGAAATAAGCTAATGATTCTAATCATTTAAAACATATATTATAATAATAATAATAATAATACCAAAAAATGCCAACGGTAACATTTTGTTTAAGAAAATCGTGTGAAATGTAAAACTGTAGGTTACCGTGAACGTGTGGTCAGAGAACGGAGAACAACGCGTACTAGCCCGGGTTCCCACTAGGCGGCTATCTGGCGGTAAACCGGTCCCAGCCGGTTCTATAGTGATGAAAGCATCAGCAAAGCGAGCACGAGCTCTGAACACGGCACTCAAAAGTTAACGTTAACACTAGCAAACATCCTACAGCTCACACGGAATACTTAAAAGAATGTTAGACCACTTACCTTAGAAGGACGATACACGGACAGACTATAGAAAGTCAGCACCGGGCGGATGCAAGCTGAACTGAGACTTCTCCATTTCTTCAGCTAGTGTCATGATGATCAAGTCGCAGCGTGCTGCACTGTCAATAAGCCACGCCCCAGTGCGCGTGCCAGCGAGCGGCTAAAAACCTCTCATGTAACAGCAGTGGGCTACATTTAAACTATACACTTTTGATATGTCCAAATGAAGTGAAATATTCAACTGAGCAAATGCGGTAACCTCTCCGGTTTAGAATTCTAGTCTATATAGTAGTCTTTCATTCAAAAAGCGAGGGGAATTTAGCCCCTCCTACTTATCCTTGAACGGAAGTCACGTTGTTAAACAAAATACTCTGCCTCTGGTGCAGTATTTCGCAGCCGGGGGACCCCTAGTGGCCCGTTGCGTAATTGCAGGAGGCCCGTTGGGAAACTGGAATAAAGTTGATCGGTCGTTCGATATTCGCGGAAATTAAGGGAACGTCTCTAAAGTCACACACGACATTGTTAAACACGATTCTAACTTCAATAGCATTCAAAGGGAATGACTTACAGTCATATAACTCACTGTAAAGTGTTCATGTAGGTGTCAGCTATAATGCATACCTTAGATTTTTTTATACTGAACAAAATAATCTATTAAATCATATATAAATGTTGCCATGTATTTCACTACAGAATGGGCCCGTACACAAAATATACCATCATTTAAAGCTCAATAGCATTTGAAGGGAATGATGTACAGTCTAAAACCAACTGTAAAGTGTTCATCGAGGTGCAGGTATGATGCACACCTTTTAGATTTTTTATACTAATCAACCACTGTAAAGTGTTTATCTAGGTGCCAGGTATAATACACACCTTTTAGATTTCACTGTAAAGTGTTTATCTAGGTGCCAGGTATAATACACACCTTTTAGATTTTTTATACTAATCACTGTAAAGTGTTTATCTAGGTGCCAGGTATAATACACACCTTTTAGATTTTTTATACTAATCAACCACTGTAAAGTGTTTATCTAGGTGCCAGGTATAATACACACCTTTTAGATTTTTTATACTAATCACTGTAAAGTGTTTATCTAGGTGCCAGGTATAATACACACCTTTTAGATTTTTT
>JAOUWY010000052.1:534117-548277 GCA_025728095.1 Prietella phreatophila | reverse complement strand
TTTCTTTGTTTATTGAGTTACATGTTTAATAAAGACTTCGATCTGCACCTGCATCCGCCTCCAGTCCCGTTTCGCAAAATTATGGTAAATGTCAACCACTAAAGCTTCTTTAATGTATTTCATTAAACAAGACATGATATGCACGTTACTCCTCAGTATAAGCTTGGTGTTCCTAATAAAGCTGCCAATGAGTGTATGTTTCTGTGTCTCCCACTGAGTACATCATCCATCACATCTTTCTAACATATGGAATCATGTTGCCAAAATAAATGGGATTTCCACAAATTGTCATGGCTAATTTATATCTTATATTCTGTATAAGGGCACAATATGATGAAATTGAAGACCACAGATGCCAACCTGGTGTTTTTTGAGAAGAAGGTGGTTCACCTGCTTCAGCTACTTCGTTCTAGAGAAGAAAAAGCACACTGTCACTTAGAGTTACTGGGAGTAAGTCAAAGTAAAGGAAAAGCACATTTTAAATGTGCTTTTCAAAAACACCTTTGATCACTCTCCATAATACTTACAAGTTGTTCAGATCCTGTCATTTCTTTTTTGGTAGGGAACATGTGTATCTGAGGTGGTGGATTACTGTTGTACTCTCTCACACGAGCACATGTCATCATACTCTCAAAATACAGATACACCGGATCTTTATCTTCCTCCTGCATCTAAAGCAAAGCACGGTGGGCCAAGGTAAACAGGAAATCATGCGGAAAAACATTTCAACTACAGACTTTTGAACATATCCAACACAATTCATGTGAGTGTCCCATAAGGTCTCGACTTTTCAGTATGACACAAATAAACTGCAATCATTAACCAGAGTTATTACTCACCTGACTAGAGGAATGGGTACGACTGGTACACAAACAAGAAATTGGAAGCTCAGGAACAAATAATGGCTCAGGGTCATGTTCTCCTGTAGCCCTTTTCCATAAGGTTGTGATACTGGGTGCAGGTGGTGGTCTGGGTTCCCTCTCTGGGTCTGCTATAGCTTTTGGGAATAAAGTGATTCAGGTTATTCATTTTCACTTGGGAGAAAAAGGATTACGATGTTAGGTAAAAGGTTGTTAGATACTTTCAGGTATTTAAACGCTCACTGGTTAAAATATGCGACTGCAAGTAAGTGGTGGAAGAACATTTTACAGAGTGTGTTGTGCTATGCTCTTTTCCAAATGCAGACAGATTGTTCACTACCATCAACTTCATGCATAGCTTGACTTCTTGGTTTCTAGACTCTCACTACATTTCTCCCCATTTGTTAAAAAAAAAAAAAAAAAAAAGATCTTACACACTCCATCCAGCTTTAACCAAGTTATCAACACCACCCGAGTGTTCACTAAAGGTATCGATAAATCACCAGTCATTTGTATTGGTCACAAGTATGAATTTACTAGGGAATACAAGAGGACTTACGAAAAGCCAGTACTGATCTCTTCCTGCCCCGCAGAACTCTTGCTGCATCTTCAGGAGGGTGGAGCAGAAGAACTTTGTGCTTGAAACAGTTGCAGTCAAACATGCACTCAACTCTCCTACAGTGTGTAGGCCCTCGGATTTCCCTGTCCAAACTATCACACATGCAGCCCAAACGACAGAAATCCTCAGAACATGAATTTGCATCTTTATGGTGTATGGGGAACCCAGGCCTTTTACCTGATCTCTGAAAAGATTATGAATGACAGCTTAGGCCAGAATTCGTTCACATGTACGGATGAAGTATAGCTTTAGTAGCAATTATTGCCACATATGGCGCTCAAGAAAGCTTACCTGGAAATTAAGCAGAGAAGTAAGAGCAAATTTTGCTCTCATAGTAGTGATGTGTGTACAAACTTTACCATGAAAGATTGCCTCTTTCTCCATCTCTTCAAGCATCATCTGGTCTTTTACTTTTACAGGGATCCATTTCAGTCGAGACTTCCCAGGTTGTTTCTTCGTTCCACGTCTAGAAACAAAGCTCATGGATCTGCTGGCTTGGTATGTAGACGCTGCACGTTGATGCGATTGGAACAAATGTGCAAATGTTCTCCTTTTCTCTCGGTTTCTTTGAAACCTAGTTTGAAATCCTGCTGAAGACAAGGGTACAGCGGAGCTTGGAGATCTTCTAAGTGAAGATTTGGGCTGAATTGTGTCCATCGGTTTACTGCAGACCTTGCTTGATGAAACAGATCTAGTCTTGAGTAAACTATCCAGGGTAACTACATAACTGCTGCTCTTCGAAGGTAGCTGGTATGATACCGGCGACGCTGAGCATTTGGAAAACACAGCAACACGGTCGCTGATCTGCTGGGCCTCGTTTTCAAGATATGCATCCAGCATTTCACTACAGAATGCTGAGCTGTTTTTCAGGCCTATTCGAAAAACAGAACATGTCTAAATCAAAACCGTTCACCTGACCAGAGACATACTGTTGTTGAAATGCTTGTTCATACAGCAAGTCCTTACCTTCAGGTGCATTCTGTACTGTGCTGGTCTTAAATTTATCTCTCCACCCTTTTATCTTTGTGGGATCATTTGTCTTCCCAGTCCGTGAGACAAAAACTCCAGCTGCATCTAAGAATAAGCATTGTAACTTTTCTCTGTATCTGTGCAAATACAGTGCCCTCCACTAATATTGGCACCCTAGGTGTATATTAGTAAAGAATCTTTCACAGCCTTCTTTGCTCATATTTATCAAGGGTGTCAATATTAGTGGAGGGCACTGTAGCCAATTTGGACAGTTTGGACAGAACTCGTATCTGAACTAGAGGAATAAACTGTTGTAATTACATGTTACTAATTATATAATCCACATAATGGATCAGTAAATTAATATCTGTGATTCACAAACTGATTTCTTCATGACATTAGGTGGGGAAAATGGCCTATATCTTTTCTCCCTAATAAACGTGTTGGCAAAATGTACCTACGTTGTAATCATAGTAAAAACAGACAGAATGTTCAGTCTAAACTTTGTTAGATGGTGTCAAAAAAAAAAACAGTAAAGTTTTGCACAACTGTCTGCTACACAGAAGTCTTGTGACAAGTTGTCTGGCGAGATTAGAACAAAAGTTACTGCTCAAGATTTCCAACTCCATCTGAACGTTTTCATTCCATTCCATTCCCTTACCTAATGCATGTCTACTGAGACGAGTGTCCTTGTATAACTTGATATAGCAAACGGTATCCAAATAAATAACCTTAAGACACTTAAATACACTTGATGTGACAAACCTTGTTTATTATACTGATTCGAAGATACTTTCTTGTTTACTGAAATGACATAATCCCTTGCATGGGTTGCCACTTAGCCTAATAAGGATACATTATGTTTCAGTTATTAAATTGGTGCGGAATAGTCATACATTTGATTATTGAAAATAGTGAGTAATCCATTACTCGTTCTGACATGCCTTCAAGTACCGGACTACAACGGTACTTTTTTTTAAACGTTCATCTCTTAAGAGCCACTTATCCTGCAGGAACACACATTAACAAATTACAGTGCAAACTAATATTTTACACACCAGGAGAAGATGACAGGCTCGTGGGATTCATTTTATCCAAACCCTCGTGAATAGGTGGGGGCAAGTGCACACCAAGGTACTGCAAGTCTATGGGTAACTTTGGATCCAAAAGGCTCAACTTCATGCCAACTGTAAACAAAATAAAATATGCAATCTTCACTTTTAGCACATCGACCCATGAGTCAACTCTTAATATTAGACACACACTCTCTACACACCGTCTTGTAGGCGTGGGTGAATGACCTGTCTGTACTTTTGCTGTTTTAGATGAAGGAGTAAAATGTTCTCCAATTTGGCGAGCCTTTCCTCCATAGAAAGGCAGACATCTATAGTAACACAGAAGAAACACAGACTTGCTATGTGTTGTGTGGATTAGATTTGAAGAGCTCCAAGGAATAATCTCACCAGACTACTTACTTATCGTTGTCATGAACATGATTTAAGACAAAAACTCAAAACGTCTGCGCATTTCTTTATACCTTCAGCTTCATGATTATCTGTCTGGTCGTGTGTTGGAGATGGTGGAGGCACAGATGTTTCACTTTCTTTTATGTTTTCAACAGGAATATTTAAGGCTTCCTTTGGAATAAGAAACAAAGAAATTGTCATGTCAATACATTATAGCAAAAAACCATGATAAATATATTCACATAGTTCCAAATAAATCACAAAGCACCATAGTTCAAATATCAGTAAACATGGTCAGAAAAAAAATACCTTTGCGACAAAAGATAGAAACAACATTCCCTCCACATCTTCAAGGTCTGGTTGCAAAGGAACATTAAGCGGCACAACCGCAGGAGGGGGTTTTGCATACTTTGCATTAGACCACCATTTAGATTTAGCTTTCCTGCTCCTCCGATTACATCTACGTCTAATCAGATGGCCTGGTTTATGCTTGTGTACTTGACTACCATCAAGGAAAGATGGTCTGGGCAGGGAAACAGCACCAGACTGTATTTCCCCCTGAGTCTGAGGACTCTGAGCAGCCATGGATGATTTTGTAGGCGAGTCACTGTTTGTGCAGATTATTTGAGATTTAACAGCATCTTTAGAAGCCTCAGAAGATCTTGGATTTTCAGTGCTGCTTATCTGAGGAACTGGTTCATCAGTGCTTGGCAAGAGTTCTTCTAAAGACTCAGTTACACTTGGTTCAAAATCCAAAGGTGCTACATGCTCATCCAGCACAGGTTCCAGTGGACATTTATTCACAACAGCTTCATTTCCTCCATCATGTTCAGTATTCTCTTGGCACAAAGCCATATTATTTGGGCAATTTAAATTGGCAATTCTCATTTTAGTAAAGATCCCCTCTCCTTCTGTAAGACATGCTGATCCTGGATGAACAACCTTTATTCTGAAAGGACAGAAAGAAAATATTCAAATGTCAAAGGCAACTGTTTAATCCAAAAGTCCTACCTGTACATAATAATTTTATTTTAATTTTCAGCCAAGAGCTCAAAAATCCCCCGAAAAAATGAATTCCCAAATCAGGTTTCAAAATACAGTCCCAAATTTAATGAGTTGCAAAAATGTTTTGCAGCCATCATATTTAAAATAAATAACTAAATAAAAAAAAACCTCAACTACCTGTTGTCTTGAATGCAGGTTGGGGTTTTGCTCTTTACTGCACCCTCTTTCTGTTTTCCACTTAGATTCTGGGCCAAACTTAGAAGGGGAGATCGGAAGCGTGTACCAGCAGAAGAGCAGAGCCTGAGTTTGTCTTGCAGCAGACGAATGCTCAGGTTGTCTTCTCTGAAGGCCATTGCAAAAGGGTTACAGTCAATTTTAAGCTGAGTGATCTCGGGGTTCTGGTAGCTGGTGACTGCATAAAACTCTGTTTGGGGGAAGCTGAATATCTTAACATTTGGACTATCAAGTGCAATAGTCCATTCTGAATCCGGATCCATAGGAACAATATGCAGTTGCGGTAGGTAGCGGTGCATTGGACGCAAAAGCACGCAGCCCTCTTGGTCCAAGGGGTCATTGGTTAGCTTCACCTTGTAAAAGGATACAGGGCTATCCATCCACTGTTGGCCCAGGGCTGGGGACTCTGGGTGAACACAAATCTGTCCCCGCACATGTGGCTCATCCACTGCAACAGGCTCCCATGTCTTTCCATTAAATTTGTGGGTAAAATCATCTAAAGACATGATTTCCATAACCAGAAAGTACTTCCTTTGTGGATCTAATCCACTCAGTCTAAAGCGACAGCAAGGGAACATGCGCCGGCCTTGCTTCGTGAGGATCATCTCTGTGCCCAAGCTGTGAAACCGACTCCAGACCGATTCATTCTCCAGAGTAGCTTTAATGTCACGGCTTGTGTGACTTTCCTGGGTGGAGCTCTGAGTAAGTGTAATAGGGGACAATGTAGCTCGCTGGTTTGTCTGGATGTTGCAGCACTCATCAATTTCGCCAGGCTTCAAAACCACAGACACAGAGTGTGGAGTGGATACTAGACAAGCATTTCCTGGCAATCTCTCCTTTTCCAATGTCAGCTCAGTTCCTTCACCTTCCATGGTGTAAGCAATATTAAAGCCACAGTAAATCCTGTAAGGAGCAGTCCGATTCTTTTACCCTAGAGCCAGACTCTGTTTGCTAGGCATCCTATTGAATGGAAAAACACATAAAACAAACAGTATGACTGAGGTAAGATAAAACAATGGCAGAACACTTGGATATCACGTAACGTCTAAAATCAATGCCCGTCACCTGGTGCAAGGTCTTTGTCCAAACAGGTAAGTTGTTGTCACATAACATTGAAATTTGTAATTATTGAAAGTAGTCCATCAATTGCTATTCATTTGTCTTTGATTGTACTGCTGTGTTGATAAAAGACCACAAGCTAAATTCAGCCAGGCAACAGCAGTCCTGTGGGCAGAAACTGAGCACCAGGAGGCCGGACCCAGATTAATGATGTACTAACAATGCAGGTAGATGTAATAAAGTGACCAATAAATGTTTTCCAAAAATGTCATTTACGGTGCAATTTGCAGAGTTTTCGTGCTTTTTTGCAGAAAATTATATATAAAAATTATTGTCACAATACCATAAACACATTTCACGAAAATATACCAAGTAGTATCATGATAGCATGCAATAACGTGTTAATTCATTAGAATGGAAAATGCTAAAAAAACAAAACAAAAAAAAAAACAAAGAGGAATGATCTGTCAATTTACTTTGATTTTGATTATTTAAACAAAAAAAAACATATAAAGAAAAAGGTATGCGATGTTTTACACAATCAACTGCATAGTTTTTTGAAGGTAAATGTTTATTTTGAAATGTATGCATGCAACACGTTCTAAAAAAGATGGGACTGGGGCAATTTAGGACTAATAGCGATGTGACAAGTTGAAATAAGAAGGTGATGTGAAACAGGTGAGGCAATCGTCTAATCACAGTATATAAGGAGCCTCGAAAAAAAGAAGAAAAAAAGAGCCGTCCTTCAAGAGCAAGGATGGGTCGAGGCTCGCTAATCAGCCAACAGTCGCATTAACGAATAATCCAACACTTTGAGAACAACATTCCCCAAAGACAAATCGGTAGGATTTTGGGCATTTCACCTTCTATAGTGCACAATATACGGCAATTAAAAGATTCAAGGAATCCGGTCAAATCTCGGTGCGTAAATGGCAAAGCCAAAAATCAGTTCTGAATGCATGTGATCTCCGATCCCTCAGATGTCACTTGTCTTAAAAACAGTCATGAGTCTGTAATGGATATCCTGACATGGGCCCGGGAATACTTTGGGTAAACCTTTGTCAGCAACACCATTCGCCGCTACATCCACAGATACAAGTCAAGGCTTTACTATGCAAAGCAGAAGCCAAACATCAACACTGTCCAGAAGCGCCGCCGACTTCTCTGGGCTTGGTCTCAGCTGAGATGGACAGTAGCACAGAGGAGTACTGTTTTGTGGTCAGACGAGTCAATATTTCAGATAGTTTTTGGACAAAACAGCCATCATGTTCTCCGGGTCAAAGAGGAAAAGGACCATACAAGCTGCTATCCGCGTCACGTCCAAAAGCCAGCGTCTGTCATGGTATGGGAGTGTGTCAGTGCACATGGCATGTGCACATATGTACACATTTTGTACACATTTTGGAGCAATATATGCTGCCATCCAGAGCAGGACAACACCAAAACGCATTCGACCCGGATTACAAGCGCATGGTTGTATAAGCAGTGTGCGGGTGCTAGCATGTCCTGCCTGCAGTCCTGGCCTGTCTCTGATTGAGAATGTGTGGTACATTATGAAGTGCAAAATAAGGCAACGAAGGCCCCGGACAGCTGAAGAAAAGTATAATGGATGAATGGGGGAAAATTCCACTTGCTAAACTTAACCAGCAGGTGTCTTCATTCAGCACCCAAATGCTTAAAAAGTGTTATTAAAAGAAAAGGTGGTGTTACACAGCGGTAAACAGTTGACTGTACCAACTTTTTTGGAGTGTGTTGCAGTCATCAGATTTGAAATGAGTGTATATTTTCAAAAGTAAATTAAATTCACAAAAACATCAAATAATGTGTTACTAATGTATTTTCAATATAGTACAGGGTCAATTTCACTGTTTTTTTCTTTTTTTTGCATTTTCCATACTGTCCCAAGACGAGGTAGTCATAATTTAAAATGATTGTATTAGTGTTCTATCGAAAATAAACACTTGAAAGTTATTTAGTGATTTTGTATTTATTGACGTTTCGTAATTCAAGCACTTTTTAGGCACTGCTAGACAGAAAACAGTTCTTTTCAAGGTTTTCCAGTAGTCACATTTCAAAAAGCCAAATTCAAGTACTTCAGGCACCTTGTACAAACCCTAGTTTTAATATTTATACACAGTGTTAGCATAACTTTAGCTTGCTTGGTAGCAAACAGGAACTCTTTAAAGCTTAATGTAAATAATTTAAGTTAAATGAAGTGCCACTAACCATTGTGTATTCTGCAAAAGCAGTGAGATGCGTCGTTTTAGAGAAAGTATTATTAACTGCCGCACATATATTACTTATGGTACTTCTGTGGTGATATTACTACCGTATTTTTAAAATAGTGGCATCGGTGGTATTCTGAAGCTTTAGTATCGCTATAGAGGGTGTGCATTGACTGAGTGGCAAAACATCCAGTAAAATGGCTGGTTTTTAATAGGGGAAGATTTATTGTATAACTAACAATTATCAGCTTAAATTAAAGACGGTTGGACTCGACAGTGACCCTTACAACTTGCCCAAGAACCTGTGGTCCATGGACATTGGCATGTGGCCAGAAATCGGTTTTCCCGACATTTATATGTAGTTGATTTCTACACCGAGGGAATACACTAAGCAAAGCCTGAAAGCATACAAAAGTCTTGACGCCCGGTCCTACTTCAAGGCGGGATTTGTTGGTGAAATTAAAGTGACAAGAACACCAATAAACATTCTGGTTGTATGTACAAATATTTCTATTTTTTTTTTCTTCTATAATTTTATCTGGTAACCCCTAAGCTAGCTAGTCCAAGTTTGTAGCGAACACTGCTTCCACTCACTAACGTTATATACGTGTGAAGCTAAAACACAGTCAGGATGAATGTGCCTCCATTATTCATCACTGGAAATATGCAGTGTTTAAAAAAAAATATCTAGCAAATGATTCATCGTTGTACAACACGAATACCACATGCCAAAACAACTTAATGCATGAACCAAAAAAAAACCTTCACCAATGCATAAAGGGGGTCAAAATGACCCGTACTGGATCGAATGGTTCTCTTTAAAACAAACATATGTCCTATTAATGAAATAATTAAATACAAATCCAGTACAGGTCATTTTGACCCCCTTTATGCATTCGTTTTTTGGTCCATGCATTGTAGGGTTAGATATCAGAAATCTAAGAGGTGTGCATCATACCCGCCACCTCGATGAACACTTTACAGTTGGTCGTGTGACTGTAAGTCATTCCCTTCAAATCCTATTGAGCTTTAAATAATAGTATATTTTGTGTACGGGCCCATTCTGTAGTGAACTACATGCTAATATTTATATATGATTTAATAGTTTGTGTTGTTAAATATCAGAAATCTAAGAGGTGTGCGTTATACCTGACACCTACATGAACACTTTACAGTGAGTTATATGACTGTAAGTCATTCCCTTTGAATGCTATTGAAGTTAGAAACGTGTTTAACAATGTCGTGTGTGACTTTAGAGACGGTCCCTTAATTTCCGCTTATCCGCGAATATCGAACGTTCGACCGACTTTATTCCAGTGTGAAACTGAACTGATTTCAAAGCCTTAGCAGTGACGTCACACCTTCCCAGAATTCTTAGCCGTGCACATGCGCAGATCGGACAACGCGCTGGTCCTTTTCTCGCTTCGTGTGGCTCGATTAGCACTGTGCGATGTAAGGCCTGTCTCTCTCTTCACGTATTTATTTTGGTTTTCATTATTAATGTCGGATTAAATAGTATTTGCGCGCGTATATAAAGCCCGGAATATGCGCTGTACACGTTTTCAGGGTAATGTGCAGTGTATTTGGAGAGTAACTTTGTACATTGTTGAGCGCGTGCCTCATGCCTGAGTGGAACAGCTAGCGGAGCACGGCCTGTCTAACGCGCAGCACGTGACTCGTTACACGGCCTTACTTCCTGCTTTATTTGAACCCAAAGTGTGAGAGATTAAAATAATTAGTAGTTAACTCAGAATGTGGTGAGTAGTTGTAGTCCTGTAGCTCACGTTAGCGTAAAAACGGGACCGGAAGTTAACCGCACAGGAGGCAGGCAGCTGGAGAGCTTTAATCATAACCTGTTGTCATCTGCGAGTTATTTTTTATTCCCATCTTACGATGGTTCTGGTTCATTTCTGACCGATTACGTGCTTTGGATTTGATTTGAGTTCAGACCGAACTCAAAAGCTACAAGATAACCCCGAATAAGTCATTAATGACGTAGCAGAAAGAAAATGGCCGCCGCCGGACAGGCGCATGTGGAGCGTCTGAATACTTCTACACCATGGAGACATGACTCGTGTTTGATTTGTTCTCCACAGCAATCATCATGCAGCTGTTTGTGCGAGCACAGAACCTGCACACCCTTGAGGTGACGGGAAACGAGACTGTCCAGGATGTGAAGGTGAGAAGTGCTCCGATCCTGTTCATTTCCTAACATGTTTCAGCTAATGAAGGCTCAGTGTAACGGGGTCCGCTCCTCATGAGCCTCTGCGGCGAGTGCGAACGTATCAAATGTTATGACCATGGTGATGATGAAGAGGACCTCCCTGAAAGTTCACTCTTACTGCAGCATGACCCCCTGTGTTGGTCCTCTTGTGTTCTAGTCTGCTATTGATGACCGTTTCACGGTTAACAAGGGAAGTCACTTGAGGTAAAGGTTTTATAGGTCTGTGGGGAGAAACACACTCCATGTTCAAAAGACCACTTTCTTGTTTGTTCACTTTTCGTGAAACCCAAAGAGCTAATCTTATTTTAACAGCTTCAAGTTTTTACAAAAAAAATACTACTTTCATGTTTTTCTACAACATAAAATAAATCCGTAATACCCGACTCGTGATTTTAAAAAAACAAAAACAAAAAAAAGCAAGCTTTTGTGTCTTGAATAATACGGTTGCTATCAAGTGGATAAATGGGACTAGAGGTTGACATTAACAGCCTCGTTGTGTTTACACTCACGCTCTTGCAAACTATTCCAACTAGATTTATAGGATTTTCTGATTGAAATCAGATTAGAGAATTCAACAGAGCTGTGGTAGATCATTTTATGTCCTCTCTTAATGTGCTGCCAGCAAACTTGACATGTTTATGACATCAGATACATCACTACTGAACAGGAAAATGTGTAATCTGGCCGTATCCGCAGTTGTGGTGTGCTTATACAGACAATGCTCACTAAATGTGGTGTGTGTGTGTGTCCCAGGCCCATGTCCAGACTCTAGAGGGTCTTTGTGTGGAGGACCAGGTACTTCTACTGTCTGGGACCCCTCTTGAAGATGCCGCTACCCTTGTGAGCTGTGGAATTTCAGAGCACTGCACTCTGGAGGTTGTTGGCAGGCTTCTGGGAGGTAAGTACATGAATTTTAGAAAGTGCTGTTTATGTACACATTTAAACTCTCTCTTTTTTTCGAACCCTAAGAAGTGTTTAAGGAACTGTTACTGCAGATTACTGGAGTCAGACGTAATGGTCATTTCAGAACCAGTTTGTAAAACGGGTGTAGTCTGATGTGGCTCCTGATTAGCTGGAATGAAAACCCGTGGTCACTTCTGCTGTTCACAGAGATGATTAGTGAGCCTTGTAATAAAGTAGTATCAAATGTTTTTCATTGTGTTTTTAAGCAAAAACCCATTGCTCTTCTTAAATGGGTTTCATAATCTCTTTCTAGGTAAGGTCCATGGTTCTCTGGCTCGTGCTGGAAAAGTACGAGGACAGACACCGAAGGTGAGTCCAAAGAGCTTTTTTAAAACAAATTTTTTTTCCCCCCTAAATTGCCCACAATAAAATGGGTGTGTTGTGATGTTTGGGACCAGTCCATGTCTTCTCTAATCATAAGTTTAAAGCCAGTACACTGCACTAGACTTTTCTAAGAACGCTCTGAATCCAGAAGAAAAAGACACCAGATCCATCAAGTCACAAACTTGTTTTAATTCAGGACAAAGGGCTGTTGTGTGCCTTTTCCTTTGAATACTAACGAAGTTAGATGCTCATTAGTTTGATTTTCTCTACCAACTATATGCAAATATTATGGTCAGGCTTGTATAAGTCGAGTCATCTGAAATGCAAATCAAAATACAGAGCAAACAATCCTCAGTGAGGATGAGTGACATGACCGAGTGAAAAGGAAGCAGCAGAGGTAATATCTGCTCTCCTGCTACTTTCAGGTGGACAAGCAGGAGAAGAAGAAAAAGAAGACTGGCCGCGCCAAGCGCCGTATTCAGTACAACCGTCGCTTTGTGAATGTGGTGCCCACCTTTGGAAAGAAGAAGGGACCTAATGCCAACTCTTAAACAGTTTTCTGTGACATGTACTCATAATAAAGTTGCAGGTTATGCACAGCTATGTACTCAGGCTTTCCTTGTTTTGTTCACATTCATTAGAATTGATTATAGCAACCTGGCTCAGGGTTACAATCTCTGTTCTTACAAAAGGAACTGATAAAGGAAGGAAATACACACAGCCAGCTCTGACCTTTTTTATTATCATTAATTTCTCCAACAATAAAAAGAAACATGCAAAATACGGTGAAACATCACATCAGTCCTGATTTCACCAGTGGTTTAAAGGTGCATTTTTGCAGCATATTACAACACCGAGTTTAACAGGAAGGTTGACAAACATGACCTTGAGTTCTGTTGTAAAGAATCCTCCTCTGCTGACGTGAACATTGGTGATCCTAATCAATGGCCACCAATTCAACCTCAAAAATAAGTTTAGCATTTGGTGGAATTCTGGTTTGTAAATTAAGGAACTAGCTTTATAGCAAGAGAAATAACATTCAATTTTACATTAAAGTTAAACATTAATGAATTCTGTGACCTGACTTTTTATTTGAAATGATCACAGGCATGACAAACCTTTAAAAACTATTACTTGTATTGTAATGCTAAATACGAATAGTACAGATTTGCATACCAGATTACTGTAGAAATGGCTTTGATCAGAACTGTGCACATTTGAAAACTGGTCCTTTGTTTAATGACACAACCTACCTCACTCAAGTGGCCACTTGCAGCACAAGAACAGATTATATTTCAACATGCGTGTTTTTAGCAGCGATCCCAATTTAACTTGAGTAATTCATTGGGGAGTTGGTTTCAGTGATGTACAAAAAAGTATTCGCTTCATTGACATTTAAAACAAAACATGGAGGTCTTTGTGGAAGAAAAGCTGCACCAATGACTAGATTTTGCAAACAATCTTAAGCTTTATTGTGCTTTGCTAGTAAATAAATAAACAAAAGTTCTTGTAGGTCGATAGACTAGTCGGTTAACGATGCAACATAAACGTGGCCTATTAAACGTTAAATGTTTTCTATTACTGCAGACTTTCTAATATGATTTTTTTTTTTGAGTTTACGTATGCCATTCTATAGTTCCAGTGACTTCTAGTGATATGGTGGCTGCGTTATACAAACATGTATTTATCAGTGTGTAATTACTGATCAAGTGAATATTTCTATGAGGAGATGTTCATTTCACATTTTTTACAGGAGTCTCTGCTGTAAGTTCTTTACAATAGAGGTGTAATAAAACTGTACCTGTGAAGTCTTCAGTATGGAGGGCTTTGTGGTTGAATGTTAACATGACGGGTTGGATTTGCTTTAACTTCAAGAGAGAGAAATGTCATGCTGGTGCATGATGACATTTATATTTGATATAACTGCTAACAAGAAATACTTTGTTTCATGGAAGTTACACACCACTAAACATATCTATAAACTGATGAAAAGTTAACTGCTAAGTTAACTTTGTATCACACCACCTTGTCATTGATTATTCTTCTGTAACAGTCTGCACTGCAATATTAGTACCACCTCTTCCGTGAACACCTAACCAACTCATAAAAAAAATAAATAAATGCACTTACACCTCTACTCTGTACACTTTGCTTCCTCTAGTACTCAATGGATGGATCTTGTATAGTAGCACTACTTGTATTGTTCTCGGCT
>JAOUWY010000052.1:494098-508702 GCA_025728095.1 Prietella phreatophila | reverse complement strand
TGTCCAGGGTGTACCCTGCCTTGTGCCCGATGCTCTCTGGGATAGGCTCCAGGTTCCCCGCGACCCTGAAGAAGGAATAAGCGGTTGAAGATTGATAGATGGATGGATGGATGGATGGATGGAAGATCAATGTGGGGTCTGGTCATCATGCACAGCGTCATGCCTGATGCAAACCAAATGCAGTGCATCACCACAAACACTTCATATCAACTGTGAAGCACGGTGGTGGAGGGGTGATCAATTGGGCTGATTTTGCAGCCACATGACCTGAGAAACTTGCAGTCATTGAGACAACGGTGAACTCCACTTTATTCCAGAATATTCTTGAGACAAATGTGAGGTCATCTGTCCAGCAGCTGAATTTCAGCTAGGCTGAAATTGGATCATGTAACAGAACAATGATGCCGAGCACACCAGCAAATCGACATCTGAACGACTAAAGAAGAAAGAAAGTCTGGACCTCAACCCCATTGAGATGCTGTTGCAGAACCTGAAGCGAGCTGTGCATAAATGAATGCCCTCAAACATCAATATTGTAAAGCAGAGTGGCCCAAAATTTCTCTAAAACGATCTGAGAGACTGATAAACCCCTTCGGAAAATATTTAATTCAAGCTATTGTTGCTACATGTTACAGATTTATAGGGTGCAGTTACTTTTTCCCATCTGGTTTCTGAATGTTGGTTTATTTTTGTGGGGAAAATGACTACATGTTGAAATCTGTTGTGTGTTTTGTTTTGTTTTTGTTTTTTTGTTTTTTTATTATCACTTGAGGTTATTTCTTTATAGAAATTGGTGAGGACAACACAATTCTTATGTAGGCCGTGATAATTGAAAGCATTTTTAATTTCATTTAAGGATGGTCTACTTTTTTTATCCCATGGATGTATGTACCTTAAATCTTGAACTAAGGCACTAATGATCATAAATCAGGAATTAATCTTTTATATAGTTATGTAATTACCTGCAGCTGGCTGACAGTTTGGTGTCTCCTGTGATCATTTTGGTGATGAATTATAAAATGAATGATTCATATTTTACAGTTTATATATAAAACAGAAATTGCTGTTTGTTTAATGGTGGTTTTTTATTTAAATTTTTTTTTTATACTGCTAACCTCTACCTGTTAAGACAAATATTAGAGCAGTGCATCCTTAGTCAGCAGTTATCTTCATTAGCAAGCTCAAAAGTTTCCGTTGATATCCATCCATCCATTTCTGCATCGCTTATCCTATGCAGTGGGGGAACACACCCTGTATGGAGTGCCAAACCATTTCAGGGCACAATCACACACCCATGGACACACTATGGACAATTTGGGAACGCATGTCTTTGGACTGGGGGAGGTGACTGGAATACCCAGAGGAAACTCCGCACGCACAGGGCAGAGGCGGGACTCAAACCCACAACCTGAAGGCAACCGTGCTAATCGCTAAGCCACCATGCCCTGCCATTGACATGATCTTGTTAACTTATTTTATTGGACCTTATTACAGTGTCTAATGACCTAAAACAATCAACACATGTTTATATTGAACTTGTTATGCCTCAAATCAAACTTGACGATAAGGCTAATTCCAAGAGTCCGTGGTATCAGAAAAGCCCTCAAAACACCTAAAACAGAAGATCTTGCATTGAGTGTCTCGCTGGTCTTATCATTTCTAAATAAGGCTGTGGAAACCTAAGCGAAAGAACAGATTTAGCAAGACTATCAGTAACACTGTAGGAGTGTGATTTCCTTAAGCTTGGTGTCAGAAATTTTCCTCTTAATCACAGTCTTATGATCTCTTATGATCAGCAGTCAAAAGGCTTATAGAGTCATCGAATTTGACGCAATAGATCATGTCTATTTAATGTTTAAGAATGATTTGAAACCCAAGAAATGTGTCCAGTAAGCGTTTCTGTTCATTACACGAAGTCACAGTCTGTCTGCTGCATTCACAGGGCTACTCCGTGAATGTCTTTGTGATCATGCAACGCTGGCTTCTTTAACATGCCCTTTGACACTGAATGTATACAGTATATTCTATGGAGAAAGTTGAGATCTGTTCTGCTTTCAGACACATTTGCTGAAAATATGCACATTTAAGCATCTATTATTTATTATTATTATCCAGTCTGCTGCTTACTTGAGTAACTGCGTGTTGTCCAAGTGTGCCACAATGGTGCAGGTGGTAGAGCGGGTTGTCCACTAATCGTAGGGTTGGAGGTTTGATTCCCAGCTCAGGTGACTCCACATGCTGAAGTGTCCTTGGGCAGGACACTGAACCCCAAGTTGCTCCCGATGGCAAGTTAGTACCTTGCATGGCAGCTCTGCTACCGTTGGTGTGTGTGTGTGTGTATGAATGGGTGAATGAGGCACAGTGTAACGTGCTTTGGATAAAAGCGCTATGTAAGTGCTCATTTACCATTTACAAACCATCCAGATATGCAGTGGGAAGAGCAAACTAACTGTGTAAATCTAGTATTTAGCAGCTGTATTTAGGCAATAGTAGTTTGCTGCAAACAATTTGATTAAAATGAGTTTTAAATGGTGAGTAATTTCATGCAGGCCCGGACTGGCCATCGGGAGCACTGGGAGAATTCCCGGTGGCCTGACGACTGATTTGTCCTGCTGCCCTACTGTTTTATTTATTTATTTATTTATTATTTTTTTAACACTTGTTTATTTACTCAAGTGATCATCTCCGAATTCAGCATCCGTTAATAAATCGATACTAAACCATGAATCTGTTAGTTTTGACTTGCAACACTGCCATTTACCTCAGCTCCGGCGAACGGTTTCGAACAGAATCAGCAATACAGAGCGAGGATGGAGAGGAAGCAGCCAGGTGGAGCAGAGAGGGAAAGGGCATGCAAATGGAAAGCCCTCCAAAAAGAAGCAGCGAAATGTAGCAAAATGACCGATCTGTTCATGGCTTCAAGTGCAGGTCAGTCTCACCTGTAAATACTGCAGCTTTGTGTTCGCTAACTGAGCTAATCAAGTGTTAACCCCAGTTTCACTAACAGCAGAGGTTATCACTATTACTATCATCACTCAGAATATGCTACAGGAGAGCACTATCTACTGTAAAGTTATAATAAGAAGTCATTTAGCAGACACATTTACGCACAGCACATTGAGTGAGCCCTCTGTAGCCGCTTTTGAAACGAAATGACCCGGAACAATTAATCCCAGGAACTTTTTCAAGGGACCATTTGGTTCCTCTAGACCAGTGGTCCCCAACCACCGGGCCGCGGACCGGTACCGGTCCGTGGAACAATCGGTACCGGGCCGCACAAAAATCGATACCGGGCCCCACGTTTACGTCTTGCGCACAAGCGAGCAAAATGAGCAACCGACCCCCGGGCCACAGTAGAATTGTCAAGTGTTGATAAAAAGGTTGGGGACCACTGCTCTAGACCTTTGTTGTCTGCGTTTCCAT
Organism: Prietella phreatophila; assembly: GCA_025728095.1. Classification (NCBI taxonomy): domain Eukaryota; kingdom Metazoa; phylum Chordata; class Actinopteri; order Siluriformes; family Ictaluridae; genus Prietella; species Prietella phreatophila. The sequence continues at coordinate 505,279 of JAOUWY010000052.1, read as the reverse complement.
CGCGGTCTAATGTACCGTAAAGATTAGGCAAATTAGTCCGGTGACGTATGAGTGCACGCGACAAGCCCTTGGCGAGGATATGAAGCCTCGAAGTATGCTACAATCGAACAGATTACTCACACAAAGTAAGCTGATTTTAATGATGTAGTAATGTAAAATGTTTGCTCGGCTCATAAAAACACGTAGCAGGCGCTGATTGGTACACAAACTTTTCAACAGAAGCAAAAGAGCTTACTGCGACCCAAAGGGCGGTCTAGGAGCGCGGTTAGGATGTGGCGCGCTCACCGCCGAGGCCCGGGTTTGATTCCCGGAATGATTTTTAAAAAATCTTTGTGTAAGGGTTCGTGTTTTAAAAACGGACAGTCTGTTTTCTGAAAACCGATAACGGTACAGCAACAAGCATGGAGGAGATTCAAGCTGTGCTACTGTCGATTGTGACGTATTGCTCTGTTAAAGAGGGAATTGAGAAAACGCTGGAAAAGAGACGAGCGGTGGAAGTTAAGCGAATTCAGAATGCTCGTAATGCTAGGCTTAAACAAATGGATTTTATTTCGCCAAACCCACTCGATATTTTTAAGTATACTTTTTCATTGAGGGTCGCCGTTTCCTGTTCCATCCTCGGCATAAATACCTAAAGCCTGACCCTCATCGTCGGAAACTCCGCTGTGTTGACTCGAGTCGTATGAAACAAATGTCACTGTACGCACCGCAACAGACTTTTAAAAATGGTGGTTGAAATAAAAAAATCCTGTGTGCACTCAACCAATCAGCATGCTCAGTGCCCAAAGTCCCTCCCCGCAAAGTTCCTGGCTTTTGAAAAAATACCACCTCCCGAGTAGGGACTTTGGGATGGCTAAATATTTAACCCGGAACTTCACCCCTGGTCTCTGCGGTGGAAACACAGAGTACCTCCAAAAGTCCTGGGGAAGGTTCCTGCAGTGGAAAAGCGGCACATGTTATTTTAAATGTTGAAATTAAAAGACACTGCTGGGGAAAACATCAGCAGCAACAACAACAAAAACACTGTCCCAAGCTATAAGTTATAAAAGGCAACATCACGTTCAGTATTAGGATTTTCCCAAACAGAGATCATCATGATGTAGGTAATATTGTACTAACAGATATTTAGGCAATTTAGAAAACGATGTCTGCCCATATGTGAGGCTGGGGAAAAAAACACAAACCTTTTTTCTCCTATTTTTCGCCATAAGGTGGCGAGAGTCTTCCTGGCACTAGCTTCGGTGCAGTGGGCGCACTTCAGGCTCAACCTGAGATGACAGGTAGAGGTAAAATAAGAGAAATGAAATATGCTGTAATATATTTGTATGAAATGTAGTATGCTTAAATTTGAGGAATTTTAAGAATATTTGAGGTTTAAAAAAAACAACACATTGTTCTGATGTGATGTTTAAATTTTAACTAAAAGAAATTTAGATTCTGTGCTCATAAATTAGTGAGATTAAAAAGTGGAGAAAGTTCTGTTCGTAGCAGTAGACCTGGTAAAGAAATGACCGGTACATGAAAAATGGCAACAACAACAACAAAAGATTTGTCTTTTTTTCTTTTCTTTTTGTTTTTTTACCTCTCGTCTGCATTTAATGTACTTTTGTGAGTGAAAAGTCTCACTGCCAGCTTTGCACGTCTGATGTTTAAGTGCTTGGCACACCCATGTAAGCTGATCTAAATTAGAACTGCTTCCCTACCTCTAGGTTACTTGTTTGTTTTTATGGAATGGCCATACTGTACTGTGTGTAATAAATTAAATTTAAGAAAGGAAAAAATACGGTTGTGTGTGGTTTCCAAATTTGTTGCGGGTGTATCGGGTGGCCTGGATGAGTGTGAGACTCGCGGCCTGAGATTACGTCCCAGTCCGGCCCTGATTTCATGCTATAGTAGACTGTAAAATGGGTTATCGTTGTGAATCTTGGAAGTATTGGTACATCCACCTTTTACAAAACTAGCGAAATAAACCCGGGATTAAGAAACATGCTAGCGAATTAATCACAAGTTCTGTGATTTATTATTTTTTGTTTTTAGATTTTAATCAGGAGTTATGCATTTGCATATTCTATTATGTTCCGTGATTTGAGTTTTGTTTGGTTAATTGTTTTATGATTTCATTTGTAAAGAAGCAATCTCTAGTGCATACATTTCTTATTCATTATTTAAATTTTCAGATATTTGACATGCTTTTGTTTCATTCTTACACACTGCATAAATGAATCGAGTTTGAACGAGTTGAGACTGTCCGTTCCCCGCATACTCAAATGAGGACGTTACGATATTCACTATGGCACAGTAGTTCCTATAGTCTGTGTGTGAACTAGAGGCGTGTGTTCTATTATTGTTGTGGTTTTTTTTTTTTTTTTTTTTTTAAATCCCACGCCCACAAACACTCCTGACCAATCCTGATCACACAGTTCTCTTGTTTGTAATGGCCGCCAGCCTTTTCTAAGAATTTTAATTGACTCTGTTTCCCAAAATCGAAACAAATGTTGTTTCAAACACAGTGACCCTGCCCAGGAAAAAGCAGTTACTGAAAATGAATAAACACGATAAACACATTACGCTGCGCCACTCGGAGAACCCACCACATCCAGTTTGCACCAGTGCTACTCAGCCTGACCTTTCATCGTCCCACATGCTTTGTGTCTGAGCGCTTGCGTGAAAGTAAAAGCTGCCTGCTCCTGGGACGTTTTGTTGGGTCCTGAGGGATCCCAGTCCTAATGCACACCTCGTGTGAACACATATCTGGTGTTAAACAAATAGTCTGGCCACATTGGAAATACTCTGAATACTTTATGCGGCTTGTTACAACTTGATATATTTCTAAAATACATCTTATGTCTCTGATTTATCTAGATTCTCTTGGAAAGCATGTGATGAGCCAAGCTAAGAAAAAGGTCTCCCTCAACCAGAGCTGTGGCAAGGACTGTAACCATGTAGATTGTTGTCCCCATGGTGACACCATGGGTCGAGCTTGGCCTGAGCATTGTCTGAAGGAGGCCAAGGCACTAACGCATACAACCAGTAAAGACAAGCAAAAGAGACGACAGCGCATGGAAGGATGGCTCCATGATGTTTGTAAGACAGGAGCCCAGGTAAAAAAGGTCAGGACTCTGAACGTCGGGGCCAAAAAAGGCAAGGCAAAAGTGTCCAAGAAATTGAGGGAAGAGCGGAATAGGAAGCTTTACCCACTACGACGGAGAAGTAACAAATCAAAAGACGAGGCCTTAAGTTGCCATGTTCTGCTCACCCGCCTGGAGGGGAATGCCTTTGAACAGGACAGTGAACTGCACGAGGAGGAGGCAAATGCAATTTCCAAAAGAAGTAGGCAGAAAAAGAGACGCAAACCCAACCAAAAGCTAGTAAACACCAATAAATCATTACATATGCCACCTAAAACGAAATACGAAGCAAGTACTAATACAATTATAGCTCAGGAGCCCCGTAAACGCCGGCTTGCCTCTCTTAACGCCGAAGCTGTCAACAGCCTGCTGCTGGAGAAAACAGATGTACCGCTAAGCAGCAAACTCCCTAAGAAACGGCGCCATGAGACAGCACCTGTTTTTAATGAAACAGATGATGCAAATATTTGCTCCCTGTCAAAAACTACTGCTCAAGCCCACAAGACTGAAATGTGCCAAAACCACAAGAAGGCCAAGAAGAGCAAGTCCGAGGGAAAAGACGACAGCGATCTTACACTGAGTCTGTACACTCCTACTCCTAGGCGCCTCGCCGGACTCAATGCTGCTGCTCTGCTGAAGCTCACAAGCTCCACTACGGGAAGTTATCAGCGAGTAAAGACGGACAGTAAAGGTATTTGTGCTGCAGGGAAGCAGGCCACATGCTGTAAATCCCGGGCGCAGCAGCCTAAAAAACGACGACACAAACAGGCTTTACCTCAGGGTGGTGGTGCACCATGTAAGATCAAGGGAAGTGAGTCTAAACTGAAGTGGGAAGGACCTGCTGACTGTCACTGCTTAGCCAAACCAGGGTATCATTCTCATGGCTTGATGGGATATCCCATTAAAATGGTCAAAGAAGAGCAGGTGGAAACTGAGCTTGGTCCATGCTACTGCTGTTCTGCTGAAGGCTCAGTGGAATACTGTCTAGCCCACCCAGCCCTCACCCTCAGTGCCCACCCATGCCTGTGTGCAGACCCCTGCTACTCTAGTTACTATGTTCACTTTGCAAATCATGGGCCTCGTTCAGTTTGTGTGAGTACACAGCCACTACCTTGTGCACACAGCTCCATGTGTCCCAGCAGGGCCCCTGTGTCAAAGCTGCTGTCGTCCTCTGTCTCCCACGCCTCAGGAATCTCACACCCTGCCTTCTGCAGTTCAGTGCGCCCGCCGTGCTGTAGTGAGAGCTGCAGAGTTGGCAGTTACACTTTCAGCGCTATGCAGCCGGTCACCAGCAGGGCGTGCTCTTATGCTACGGGCTGCTCCAGCTGTAGCCATCCAATCAAAACAGGTAATACGTAATAAAGGAACTGACTGACAAAAAAAGCTGATCCATGTCATATGGTGACATTGTGGTAGAACCATTTGGGGGTTCTGTGGCATGATCCCTTGGGGCATACAGATAAAAAATACAGTCCTCATTGACTATGACGTTTTTCAATCATCCAGGTTGCTGTAAGGATTGGTGGTATATATTTGAAAACTTATCGGGGGGGTGGGGTATTTTTTTGGTTTGTCCCCCTTGGAAAACACTTCTACTTAAAACCCTGCAACAAAGGGTTTGTTTAAGGTGTAGCCCCTATTAAAAAAGCCCATCCAAAGAACCCTTTTTTTCAGTGTACTATTAAGCAGCAATGAGGCTGTGTTCACAGGGATTTTTTTGGTACCTGTCACCTGTAGCACCTGTTACCATTGATTTCAGTGCCAACAGGTGCCACTGAATGTATGATGTGTGATTGACCGCATAATCCAATGCATATTGATGCTCCACCATTCATTAAAATACTGTAATGAAGCTTAACGTTTGACAGAATGTATTCTGGTTATACATGACATTAATAACTGTACAATCTAGTGCTAAAAATGCATAAGGGGAGTTCACAGAAAGCCCTGATTTATCCAGCATTGCGTAATAATACCTTTTCTGACAGATGCCAAAAATTCCTTCTGTAAGTAGTCTTTTTGAGTCATTTGTTGATCAAGTGTTGGTCATACTAAACGCTACACTGCATTTTGCTTGTGCAGAAGGCTACTCTTCACCTCAAGGGGATCAAAGTTCCTCTCTGCTTGTTCCACCAGCCCTGCCCCTTTCTGGCTGCCCATTGCCTAGGCTAAACCCATCCTCCACGGTTCTGCCACGCCTCCTGTCCACTCTTTCAGACAACAGACAGACAGAGGTCAGGCTCCAAGGGCCAAGAGAATGTCCTCAAAACACCAAAACACCCAATGGCTCTGTTGCTGCAAGACCCACGAAACTGTCTCAGAAACAGACAGCGCCCTGCCCAGCAAGTGCCAAACAACAGAAAAAAGTACATCACCACCGCCGCACCACAAACGGCTGGCGCCCTTTTGGAGAACCCACAGAGAAGGAAGTCTTTATCGCGGTGAGTTGTGTTCCCCTGTTGGTTAGTGTGGTTTGCCCTACAAGAGCATTCCCAATGAAAATCCAATGTTCTGCAGGGGGAGGACATGACGGCACCGCGACAGTGTTATGAAGGAGTAGAACGAGATGGAGAGGTGATCCGGGTCAGAGACACGGTGCTGTTGCGCTCCGGACCACGAAAGAAATCCTTACCCTACGTGGCGAAGATATCAGCTTTGTGGTATGACCCTAAGACAGGTGAGAGAATGTTTTCTATTATTATCAGTACTCCTGATGTATTTAAACATGAATATTTGAAGGGGAAATTCTGTTTTGCATTTAGATAAGCTGCACTAGACTTAAGGTAGCTTAGTTCTTCTAGAGTTTCATAGAGGAAATGAACAATTAGACTTGCTCTCTGATAAAATGTTCCAACGGTAGCTATGGTTGGGTTTTTTGGGGTTTTTTTTGGTGTGTGTCCATAGAAGATCACTAAAAGATTAAAATTGTCCTGGAGGACAGTAGTTCTTAGCAGTGTTCCACTTAAGAGAACAATGCTGTGCTTGATATTCATGAGTCATGTACACACCCGTACAGTAGCGGAAGGTTACTGTAGTGCTGGTGGTGGTGGTGGTGTTTTTTGATATAACTGATTGTTAATATCACTAAGCTGCTGATTACGTGTGGCGTGTTCATACATGACGTGTTGATTCGTTACACGTATGTGGTCATGCCGTATGTGAAATACCAGAAGCAAATGTTTTTGAAAATACATCTCCGTCTTTGTATTTTTCTATTCTGTGTGTCCCGTTCTGTTGTCTGAATTTCTAAATGTTAAAATTGCGTCAACTCCAAATGTATCCAAATTCATTTCATGAAAGTTGCTGAAGAATTAGCTGCGACTGACCTTTTGTTTTCTCTCTCTTCAGGAGAGCTGATGATGAGCCTGTTCTGGTACTATCGACCAGAACACACACAGGGAGGGAGAGATCCCAGCATGCACTGTGAGGTGAGACGTTCACTCATCCCAGACAGCTCTGATGGGCAGCTCACTGATGCTTCCTTTTTTCAGTGTAGTAATCACACCCTTTGTTCACGTTTTTTAAATTCTGCATTCAGCTTTGTGCTGCAGTACACTTCCGTGTAGTCGTTTAGAAAAATCGCGATGTTCAAAAAAAATCAAAAAAGTTTGATTGAAAGCAGTGACGGCTGTTTCCGATAGTTCCGATAAAACGTTCAGAAAACAGCCTACATCCAATCTTAGAGTTCTCTAATATATTGTCGAGTACAAATGTTTTCATCCCCACCCATTGGTTCTGGCAAAATAAAAGCAGAATATGCTCCTTTTTAAGCTTAAAAAAAATGAGAAATCTCCAAATTAGTTACAAAAAAGGTCATTAGTTCAAATGAAATGTGGAATCATCCGACAGCACGGCAACGCATAAGACAAAATCGACAGAGAATGCTTTGAAAAGCAAGAAGTTATGTTTTGTCATGCCTCCTCACCTGATTTGAAGAAGTCAGTATCTAGATAAGAGTATCTGTTATCTGGAGTTAGAACAGACATGTTCAGGATGAAACTGGAAAAATACCACTGCTGACGAGATCCAGAAGCTGATTACAGGTTTATATAGGCTATACATTCAGGAGGGGAAGAATTATATTCAGGAGGGGAGGAATCCACATTTTTTGCATAATTATTTAGCAAATTTTTGTTACTTGTATGAAGGAAGATCTATAAAACATAATACCCTAAATGTATTGTTGGTATACAAACATTGCGTTTTCCTCATTTTGTCCAACGTTATGCATACCTGTATACCTGTATACCTACATCTAAGTCTTCCAGTCTCATTTATGGCAAAAAAAAATATTCTTTGAAACCACTTTCTTCAACATAACTTCTAAAAAAAAAAAAAATGTTGTGAAAGTCTTGTGCTTCAATTCTTCTGTTATCTTAATCAGAAGTTAAGCCAAAGGTTGGAGGTAAGCACGTAGAAATGTACACAGCAGCGTTTTGGAAATTGTTCTTTTTTTTTTTTCCATGTCTTGACCACAGTTGAACTTTTCCCTCTGCAATTGTTCCCAGAATGAAATTTTCGCCTCTCGGCATCAAGATGAAAACAGTGTGGCCTGTATTGAGGACAGATGCTATGTTTTACCTTTAGCACAGTACTGTAGGTAAGATGTTTGACTGTTTTACTGGGGAGGTCTCAATTGAATGCACTAATTAAAGGCATTATAAGACGATCTCGCAGCATGAGAGACTGAGTCTACTGTCTTTATGTTGTAGATTTTGTGCCTTGGTAAAGCGCCGCTCAGAGGGTGTGCCCGACAGCGTTCCCATGGTGCCCCGGCCCTCTGACAGTGCTGTCCCCACTCACCGACTTGTGCCCGATGACGTTGATCCTGAACTGGTTTACCTATGCCGCCATGTCTACGACTTCCGCTACGGCCGCATACTGAAGAACCTGCAGTAAGGGTGCGAGCCTGCGTGCAGCGTGCGCACACACACCTGCCCCTCATTAATGATGGAAAGCCTTCATACTAAAAAGATCCCTGTGCAACCTACTGGCCTTTTTGTTCTGGAAATCCTGAATTTATTGTTGAAAACATAAATGATCTGTTTTCGTTATTCTTCACTCAGGAGGGTAGACCTCAGGGAGGTCTGGGGCTGTTGTACAAGATTTATTTTGAAACTGTCTCCACATTCCCAGAGTGGCAGCGTCTAATCTAAAGCGAGTTCTATAGAAGAACGAAAATGACAGCTTTATTGAGTTCTTGATTAGATTTTTGGAAATTCTCTGTAGAAATGTTTTTGTTTTTTTTAAATTTACCCTCCCATTTAAACATCGGAAGGGGTTCTATATTTCTCTTTGGTGATTCGTCTTGTACACTGGACCACGACACTAGCGGGGAAATTAGACGAAGTTGCCAGTTCAGATTCAGAGTGTAATCGAGTGTAATTTCTTCAGAGTGTTGCTGAAATCGGCTCAGACAGAGACCTTAAGATAATCTAGCGCTCCTGTTTAGGTCTGTTTGGATGAAAAAGAAAGAGGGGGGAAAGAAACACGACAAAGTAGACAGACATTGTGTGTTGGGGCAAATGCTTTCTGTTCCTTTCTTTGTGTGGGACTAAGTGAGGTAAATTGCATCATTTCATTGAATGGGCAAGTGACTCTTCAGTCCTCCAGTGAAATGTCTGCAAGAGTAGACGCTGGTCTTTTTCGTTCTTGTCGCGTTTCGTTTCATCGCGTGCAGGCCACTCTGTAACATTCGTCCTTTTCGTTCTTCTCATGTCTTGCTTTACGACATGCAGGTCACTCGGTTGGCAGCTAGTTTTGACCGAAACCTCTTAAGAATTTAACTATACTAAAGCCAAAGGTCAGCTCAGTGCTAATCTCTAACTAAGCCCCCGAAGATCTGTGCCCTAGAACTCCACAGGTAGGAGAAGCTGACGCTTGTTTTTCAAGTCAAGATGTTTTATCATGTATTGAGTAGAGATTCGTAACGCCTATTTATTTGACACATTGATTTGATTCAAATCCAGCATGTGTCCATTTTCCCTTGCTTCTAGTCACCCTGGTAAAATTGCACTAATCCCATTCCTTGATTTTCTTTCTTCCTTTGCTATCAGTTCAATTTGACATTTAGGTCTTCCTGTCTGATTGTGTCAAGCTGTCCGTGGCAGTGATTGGTTCAGCAAGGAAGCGCACACGAATGCGAAGGATGTCTTTTATAGAAGTGTTTTGATTTATAGCACAACAAAAGTATAAACGAATAGCTAATTCTAACAAAAGGAAAGTCATACTGTTTTGGCAGTTCTTTTTGTCAAGTTATATTGTCCTCTCGTGAACGTACACGTCTGACGTACCGATCTAAATTCAAGGCCGATTTTACACCTGTTAATAATTTGCCATGTCCGAATCAGAGTGAAACCGATGCCGTCGGTTTCACTTGCGATTTGTTTTGGTTTGCGTTCCCACTACACATAATTAAACAAACCAAAAAGCTTGTGCGATATTGATTTAACCTTGATCATGGTTTTACTTTTAAAAATGCAACCCATAGACTTAAAAAAAACAAAAACAAAAAAAAAACCTAGAAAATGTTCATTTCCATCCTCGCCGGTTGAAGGAGAATACTTTAGGTTTAATAACATAACCAGCTGTGCAATCGTGGAAACTCGGGTGGACGGTGGATTTTTATGTGATCCTGCAGTAAATAGTTACAAAAAAGAAAAAGCCATAACAGTACATCGGGATAGAATCATTTTACAAATCGGTCGTCTAACATCCATGTGGCAAACATTTTCCCTGTTAATGCTGCTCAGTGCTCTAATTTAATAACCTGCTATTTGACACTTCATTGAAGGTCTAGATAATATTTTTGGGTCAAAATCTTCAGTTGTTTGAATCAGCCAAAACCTTTCAGTGGCAACCTTAATAAATATAGTAAACATATATACTTGTCTAACATTAATAATGAGGAAGGGGGCCTCAAATCATTCCAGATGCACACATCGATTGACTCGTCTCCCATTTTATTGAGGAGAAGACCCGTACTAGTGTTACTTTTCCTGCTCCTGGAAGCCGCTGTTCGCGGAGAGCTCCAGGGCTGGGGCACATTAAACTTCGGCCACTCTGGGGTAATTTCCATATCCTGGGTTTTTCTCTTTATAACCATAAGTCAGGAGAGAGTGGGCAATATTCCAGTTTTACTTGCACAGACGAAAACACGAGAAAAATATGCCAACTGGAGGGGGGAAAAAAGTCTTGCTGCCATCACACACACACACACACTCACAAGCCTAACCCCCACCCCAAACTACAATACCCACAATGCAGTGCATCTAAACGTGAACCTTTTCCTGTCTAACACTAGCATACGGCAATGTTTTTGTGGAGCTCCTATGCAAAATGAGTAATGGCTGTCAGGTCTGGTAATATAATCTAATATAAATGCGATTTGGTGATTTAATATCGTGTAGGGATGATAATATCACACAAGCCAGCTGAAATGTGTGTAAGGCTGAAAACGCTTTCATTCACTGGTCCGAAATATGGCGATAGAAAAAGTGCACAGTTACCACAGGAATCATTCACACACAATGATTAGATGATATAAATAAATAATTTCAAACTGTTTGCCGATCACATTAAGCAATTATTTTTCCTTTTTATTTGTCAGTGCGAACATCGCGAACACAGGGCATTTCTGTAGTGCTACAGCTCTAAACGCTGCGCATGTGAACGCACTCCGCTCCACTATCCGTGAAGCCTTTCTTGTCCTCCAAACCTGAATTCTAATGACTACGTGAATCCAATTCATTGTGTTGGTTGAATCAGGGCCTATGTGCTTAGAGATAAATCTCTTCTTATATATAAACAGTAGTGACCTCTAAGCTTTTGAACAAAAATGAGTAATGATTAGCACTTTTTTGATTAGCTAACGCTAGTTTATTTGAAGTAGTTGTCAGTGTTTGAGCTTAAGATTAGGAATGCGTTTCGTTTGCATTTTTAATGCTTTACCCATAAACCATATCCATTGTCATATATGAATCACTGACATGTTGAACTGTTGTACAGTGGGATCAGAATCTCTTCAGTAAGGTAGCTTAGATGGCTTTCCAGC
>JAOUWY010000052.1:424839-435790 GCA_025728095.1 Prietella phreatophila | reverse complement strand
ATGTGTACTCAATACCCCCTCCCCCCCCGTTTTAATGTATATTAACAGTCATGTCTACAGCTCTATACTCAGTAAATGAGGTTCCCTGTGCAGAGAGACTTCTGTCTGATCGAGACTGTGATCAGACACATGGTGTAATAGTCACTCCTGCTCTGCCTGAGAATTAATCTCAACATATTTTATAGATAGATAGATGGATTATTAATGTGGTTCAGCTGTGTCTAATCCCATCACGTGGACACAGTGTTGAGGTTTTTATGAAGCAGTGTTGCTGATTGATTGATTGATTTTTTTCATTTCTATTTCCTCGTCCTACTGACCAGAGTCCATACATTATTCACCGACATGCGCTGTAGAGTGCGCATAAATCGTTCCAGGAGAAATGCCCCCCAGGCTGCGACTGCGTTTGCTGACCTGTACAGGGGTATGGGACACCCCTCTCCGTCCACTTTATTAGGAACACCTGGTCAGTTATGTGGCAGCGGCACGATGCGAACATCACGCCGAGCTTCAGTTAATGTTCACATCAAGGATCGGGATGAAGAAACAGTGTCATCTCTGTGCTTTTGATCGTGTCCTGGGTGTCGCTTCTACGTGGGCTGTGTCTGAGCATTTCGGAGACTGCTGATCTCCTGGGATTTTCACACATAGCAGTCTGTAAACTTGACACGGAATGGTGTGGAAACGAATAAAAACATCCTGTGAGCAGAGCGTCTGCTGGATGAGACCCTGACTACGTTTACATGGACAGCAGTAATCTAATTATTGACCTTACTCTGAGTAAGATAATATTGTGATTAAGGTGTTTACATGAGTCTACTTTTAGAATACTCCTCTCACGTACCCGTTTTATGTTCTAGAACATGATTAGATCAACAGCCCGCGTCATTACGTCGCCACACCGTTCGACGTCCCTTCAGAATTTCATGCATCAACATACAGTTGGTCTTCGTTATTGCGTCATATACAGTTTTGGGTGTTTATATAACAAATTTTTTACAAACGCTTTGTCATGGCTTGGAGCTGTAGGTGTCATCCCAAAATGCGTACTTACCGTCAATATAGTAGCCGAGATACATGTATTTTCCCCCACTACAGGACTATAGTAGTATGCTGTTTGGGACACAGCTGAACTCTCTTGTTCACCGTAAAACTGCCATGTGTGATCGTGTCCTGTCGCAAAATGTGGTGAAAACTCTCACACGACATTAATAATGTGATGAAGGTGTTTACATGTCTGTAATACACGTCCATAATGCGACTAAAACAGGAGTACTCCACAAGTCTTCATTCGATAAGAGCGTTCTTCGAGTATGGCCTTAATTAGATTATCTTAAGTAAAAATAGCTGTTTACATGCTAGTTTCTTAATTAGTTTTGAAAGTATTGTCTTAATCAGGGTAAGAGTGGATTATTGTTGTCCATGTAAACGCAGTGAGTGTGGATTAGAGAGATTAGAGGAGAATGACCAGACTGGTCTGAGCTGACAGGAAGTCTATAGTAGGGTTGAACGATATACCAGTACCACGGTAGTATCGCGATACTAAAGTCTCAAAATACCACCAATGCCACTTTTTTTTTCCCTTTTCAGTAGTACCGTAAGTAATGCTGTTAAATGTTCGACAGTTAATATTGTTTTCACTAAAACGACACGTTTCACTGCTTTAGCAGAACACACAAAGCTTAGTGACGCTTCGTTTAATGTAAATTGTTTACATTAATCTTTAAAAATCTCCTGTTTGCTACCAAGCGAGCTAACGGTGTGCTAACTGTGGTTTGTAAATAATAACATTGGCCGTGTTGGTGAGCTTACGTTATGCGTTTAAATAATAAAAATCTATGTTTGTACAAGGTGCTTGGAGTACTTTCATTTGGCTTTTTGAAATGCGAGTACTGGAAAACCTTGAAAAGAGCTGTTTTCTGTCTAGAGGTGCTTAAAAGGGGCTTGAATTATAAAAAGTCAATAAATACAAAATCGCTAAATAATTAAAGTGTTCGTATTCGTGTTCTATCGAAAATAATCATTTCACTTAAAGTATGACCCCTCTTCAGCCCCCCCCCACCTCATTTTTTTCGGAGTTAATTTCCAAATTCAGTTATTTGTTCCTAATGTGTTCATTCCTGGTTCTCATTCTCATTAATAGTGTATTCAGAGGAAAATCTGGTTTGTCTGTTTTCATTTATATCTATGTAATTTTGTAAATTTGGTCTATTTTCTAGTTGGAATTACGAATTAACTCAGTATTGTTTGGTATCGTGATACTTCAGCTGGTATAGTATCGCAAGATCTGTTTATGGTATCGTGGCAACCCTAGTATATAATAATTCAAATAAGCACTCTTTACAACCGTGGTGTGCAGAAAAGCATCTCAGAATGCACCGTACATCAGACTTTGAGGTGGATGAATTACCACAGCAGAAGACCACATCAGGTTCCACTACTGTCAGCCAAAACAAGAATCATGAACACAGACTCACCAAAACTGTAACGCTGAAGACTGGACAATGACCGGGTGGGTTCCCTGGGAACGCCACATTCCAATTCAGAGATCAGACATTTTCTTCATTCTGATGTTTGATGTGAATGTTACCTGAAGCTCTTGACCTGTGTCTGCATGATTTTTTGCATTGCACTGCTACCACATGACTGACTGATAAGATAAGATAACTGCATGAATAAATAAGGTGCACAGTGAGTGTATATTGATTTAAATAGAAAACAACACCCCATGTCTGCACCCTGTCTAACAATGACAAGTCATGCACAAGGATCACTAATACCGGACTCAGTGTTTAAAAGCAATATGCTACCTTACTCATGTTTAATAATGGGCAAACTCTGGCTATTTATAACTTTCTGTGGTGTTACTCTTTGGCACTTATAGCTGTAATTCAAATTATTCAACCCCCATCGCAAATTCGTTTTTTTGTCAAAATGTACAGACTTTCAGCTGTTTGTAATGGGGGGGGGGATCCAAAAAAAGCAATTGAAACAGTTCAACACAATGAATGCTTTTAAGTGCTTTCCCCAAATTCAACTGAAAATGCAACCAATAATGACTTCTCCAGTTTCAAAATTATTCAAACCTTTCATGGCAAGCATCTTTAGTACTTAGTAGAGCACCCTTTTGCTGTTATGACCTGCTGCAAACGAGATGCAGAGCTTCTGGCAGTGTTCCTGAGGAATCTTAGTCCATTCCCCATGAGCAATGGCCTCCATTTCAGTAATATTCTTGGGTTTGCGTACTGTAACCACCTTCTTCAAAACCCACCGGAGATTTTCTATGGGGTTCAAGTCAGGTGACCGTGATGGCCCTGTAGAATCTTCCAGGATTCTTCTGCAACCAAGCCTTGGCGGAATTTGAGGTATGCTTGGGATCATTGTCCTGTCAGAGGGTCCAGTGACACCCAAGCTTCAGCGTCCTCACAGACTGCATGACGTTTTCTCCTATGATTTTCTGATACTTCAATAAATCCATCTTGCCTTCCACACGCTGCAGGTTTCCAGTTCCAGAGGATGCAAAGCAGCTCCAGAGCATCACCGTGCCACCACCATGCTTGACTGTGGACAGAGTGTTCTTTCTTCATTCTTCCTCCTGAAATAGCTGGAAACGTTCTGCGTTTAGCCTTGCTGTGCTCACTGAAACCTCAGTGCCTGTTGCCACAAAGTCTGGCTACAAGTCTTTTGCAGTCACTCGAGGGTTTTTCACAACCTGCCTTATCAGAAATCTGTTTGCAGCATTGATAGCTTCCTTTTTTTTTGCTCTGTCCAGGTATTTCCGGCATTTTCTGCCTCTAGCCAGTTCAGGTATTTCATGTGTTCCAGCTCAAGCACACCTGGTGCAACTGATGAAGCCCTTGATTAGTTGTATCAGGTGTAGCTTGAGACAACACATGTTTCGCATATTTGTGTTGTTGTGAGGGAATTTATTCAAGTGCTTGAATAATATTGAAACTGGAGAAGTCCGTATAAGTTGCAATTTCAGTTGAATTTGAACCACTTGAAGCATTTGTTGTGTAGAACTACTTCAACTGCTTTAGTTTGATATGTTCATTGCGAACAGCTGAAAGTCTGTACATTTTGACATTAAACTGATTTGCAATCGTATATACTCATGATGCATTTACTTATTTATGACCTGCAGTATTCCACTTCCCTGCTAGTTCCCACTTCTCATTGTTTGCACTGATTACACTGCACTGTGCTAGTTTACTACACACCAGGTACTCCATTTTGATTCCCGTTGATTGCGCTAATGCATGTCAGACTCATGTATTTTTAGCACCAAAACATACACATCTGATGCACAAACATCTGTCTGTGTTCAATACTACAATGTTCGACGGTTTTTTATACCACAGGTGAGCAAGCAGTTCAATAGTGTAAATTTCAAGTCTGTATTTATAGGTTAATGCTTCGATGGTGTGACTAGAGACGAGTCAAATTGCTCATGCAAATGTCATTTGAACGGGCAGATCGAAAGATACTGGATGATATTTTCCTGTCTATGTATGGTCTGTAAATATTACTCTGTAACGGTGTCAGCTTATTCTCCTAGAAACGATCATGTACAAAAAGCATAGTACATTATGGAGTGTGCTGGATATCAAACGATGACAGGAGTTCTGCTGCTTTTGCCATAGTAATATTTTCGGCATTGAAATATTCATTTGTATTTGTATCAGAGTGAAAGTAATCATCTATAAAACTATAATCGTTCTGTCATCTGTGTTAACAAAACAAGCCATAACTAGTTAACACTGACATTGTACACTTTCTGAAAGATTTTCATGAAATGTTTTGTCGTATACTTTTGTTTGCTGTTTAATAATTTGTAGTATATAACGTGCTTTCATTCCAGATGATAAAAAGGACATTGACCATGAAACAGTGGTGGAGGAGCAGATTATTGGAGAGAATTCTCCTCCAGATTACTCTGAATACATGACTGGAAAAAAGCTTCCTCCCGGTGGCATCCCGGGCATCGACCTCTCTGACCCCAAACAGCTCGCAGAATTTGCCAGGTGAGATATATACTTACACACACACACGTACACACACACACAAATGGATTTATGTAACTGGTGACTGAGGTTGGCTACTGTAAATGACTAGTGTGTTTTTGGGAACTGACTTGTCAAACGCCTCTGAGCAACATATAATTTGGGTAATGAGTTGTCTGGACTTACGGAGAAAGAACCGTTTGTATATGATCGTGGTAGTGTAGGCTCCTAAGCTCTGATCCTCGTACATGGATTACTATGTTGGGTGGTTTGGTTAAATTTGAGCTCTCTTATAAGGGAAAAAAATGGCGTCAGTTTGAACAAAAAGATTACAGCTTAAGGTTAACTTAATACGTTTCTACCGTGGAGGCTTATACATTAGTTAAGCGACGTATTTAACAAAAAAAAAAACAAACAAAAAAAAACGGTCCCTTGACCTGCATATTTTGTTGTTTTTCCTGCTCCCAATCACCTGATAAAACTAATCGGATAATCAACAAGCCTGAAACCGACTGAACTGGTCGCGTTAGAGAAGGGAAAATGACATGCAAGATGGGGGTTCTCTCAAGAACAGGATTGAAACACATTTAAGTGGGTAATAAGGGTCTGTGCTAGTGAGCGTGACATCGTTAGTTCACTCTAGGGGTGTCGTTTAACGAAGATGTATACACACAGTTTTGTGTGTCAACCAGCTTTACACGCAGAATATTATTCACAAATTTCATCTTGTGCTTGAGGATGTGTGGATATTTTTCACTCCTGACCATGGACAGTGGTCAAAAAGTCTTATCTTTTGGTAAAACTGTTCATGAGGACCTTCCATCTCGTGTTACTGTTCATCATAACCGCATAATCGACAGAGCAATTACTGACGTTCGTGCTCACAAGGTGACACCAGACTGTTGACGGATGAAATGTAAAGTACTACGGCACAACCAACATGTATTACAGAAGTAGCATTTTTACAAAAACAACAAGTATGAGGTAATGCGGCCTGTCCTTGAACACATCGAGTAGATCCGTCCTCACCCTGAGACACCATCTCACTCACATCCTCATTCATAGATCATGTTCTGGAAATAACAAACACAAAACACCTTACGTCTTCTGTATGGTACGGCATATCTCCATGCTCTGAGCCCCCCTCCTGCAAGAACAGCTGGACCTGGCGGTGATTCAGGCCACGTGCCGGAATAAGCTCACTGTTTTCATGACCGTGTTCATAATATGATCCAGCTCCAGAACCTTTCCACACAGAGCTTCTTGATGGATAATGCAGTGATGTGTTGTCAGGGACGTGTGACGGTTACGTTTTTTCAATTTCCTCCATCATTAATTCAATCAAGCCTGTTTTTCCTCCACACATCGCAGGTGCACCATCTGTAGTTAGTCCCACCAACATTTCCCACGGCAGGCAATTTATTTTTACTTACGAACTTCACTACATCAAAAAAGTCCGGCCCGTCGTGGTTCCATGCATGGCAGCTACATCCGAGAGGTCCGGCTTCGCGACTCTAATAGAAATGGATGGATGCGCTATACCCATGTTGTCTGTGCTTTCATCCACAGCTAATGAAAAAGCTAGACAGCTGCGTGTCTCTTCGGCCAGCTGTGTTGCTAAATTTCCTGCTAATTCCTTAACTCAGTCCGTGATGGTGTTTCTTCACAAACTGACATTTTGACAAGTCTGTATCTGGTCGGGACACACCTGCTCACACACCTTTAGCATGCACTGCTTCAAAACTGCACCCTCTGAAAAAGACTTTGAAGCTCGGGCGATTTCGTCAGCCATAATTCTTGCTTTCACTTGCGTTCACTGCGGCATCATTTTTGGCTGTAGCGTTTGTGAGCACCTTCTGCTGCGACAGCAGTTTGCCTTTTAATTCTGCTGCAATTCTTTGTTTTTCTTGGAGGCTAAATTGACCATACTTGGCTCCGTGTTTGGTGTCAAAATGCCGACGTAGATTGTACTCTTTCACGACTGACACCGCTCATAACGCAAGAGACGTACTGGTTTTTCACCTTGAAGTACAAACATGTATTCGTTCTCCCATCGTTCGTGAAACTGCCTTCCTTGTGCGTCGTTTTTTTCCTTCTTTGACATGTTGAAGTTAATTTGGGGAAAATTGTGCAATTTC
Organism: Prietella phreatophila; assembly: GCA_025728095.1. NCBI lineage: Eukaryota > Metazoa > Chordata > Actinopteri > Siluriformes > Ictaluridae > Prietella > Prietella phreatophila. The sequence continues at coordinate 428,649 of JAOUWY010000052.1, read as the reverse complement.
AAATCGCCTTGGCGTGACTTTGCTGCAGGTGTAGGTTATGTGGCCCTCAGTATGATTTCATTTATTTTTTTCTCCTTCAATTCTGAGGAATAAAGTTTTATTCGTATGTTTTGGATCGCGGAAAGGCCTACGCTACCTATAATCCTCGACCACCAACGATTTGGCGTGAAATGCTTCAATCTGATTGGAGAACCGAGGACCCTCTGCCAATCAGATTGATTTATTATTATTATCATTTATTGATTTGATTGATTGATGCTCACAGCGTCATATATCGCCATGATCGGGTTATTATTGGAGTGAATGGACGGCCGGAGCGTCTGCTCTGAGTGTCTCTTACGCCGCGGACGGGTTTACATTGAAGTCAGTTGAGACCCTAGAGCATTTCATAGTCGTGGAAGGACCCCTTTTGTGTCAGGATCAGATGCCTAGGGGCGTGACAAATCATCAATATTTTATGAGTTAGGAATGAGAACAGCACAAATGTATGTTAAGACAATCACGCACCTATCACATTCTCACGGGCCAGATAAAATGACATTTAGCCCGCGGGCCTTGAGTTTGACACGTGGTGTGGGGAATGTGTTTAGAAGGAGCGCACAAACCTCTTTGCTGAGCGTGGTCAGTGGATCGTTGTTCAACTTTGTTTGCCCACTGCAGTTTCAGTTCACCGGTCTTGTAGAGTTTTTAGCCGCTGGTACATTTCAGTGAGAAATTGCAGACAGGTCTGGTATTTTCCCACTGACTAGGAGCTAAATAATGACTCGTCTTGTGTGAATTTATATTGCTCATTGTGCACGTTACGTTTCTGTCTGCGGCAGCGGATACGACGACAATAATGAGAGGTTTTCGCGCCATCGCATGGTCTCAGTGTAACTTAAGGAAATAAAATGCAGACATGAAGCCATACAATCTAAGAAAATTTCTGTCTTAGACAACCACTTATAAAATTATGAAATAGTCCATTTTTGTTTACTGTTTTTCGTGTAACACTATCACTGCTTTGTTGACGAAGTGTAACTTCTTAGATATTTCGACATGGTCCATGTCCTCAGCAACAAACAGACATGGCTACTGGGATTTTTGAAGGGAAGCTGTTTACCATATATGGTGTTCTGGGGCCGTCTCTTTATACAAATGTGAGTGGTCCTGCCCAAGCAGAGCAATTTAGAATGTATGGTATTCGTCATTTATGGTCCAATGTGTACAGATGTGCGAACACGAGTGTGACAAGTGGCCATATTTCGTCCTGGCACTTTAAAAACACAGATATAGACTCTTCACCTATACAGCTCAGAGTATTCACATAAAAACATGTTCAATAAATGAGTTGCTGTAGAGCCATGTAACCCATCATGTTCATTGTATTAAATGTCCTAGTATATTCTTTCCCTTGTATGTTCCTCGTATTATGTGGGGAAAGCAGTCAGTATTGCTGTTGAATGCTCTGACGTTCTGCTCAGCACGTTGACTGGAGAATGCGTTGTGACTTCAAATCGATCACAATCAAAATGCTCCCTTTGTTTGTCACAAACTAGAAATCCTGTTGGCGACTAATTGCAGATCATAGCTCTGTATGGAACTCTTAGGAAGTCAAGACTGAAGAAATAAATATAAATGGATTTTTTTCCCTTCAGCTTGAGACCAGACCATTGTGAGATTAATGAGTTGAAGCATGAATGAAAATCAGATCTGCTAGATGCATTTGTAAACATTTATTATTAATATGTATTTATTCTTTTTACCTGTGTGTGTGTGTGTGTGTGTGTGACTTACAGTGGACATATTTTGTGTATTGTGAAAAGCCAGAATTCCAGTTTATTTGGTAATACCCTTAGTGCATGGCATGCAATGAAATGAAATGAATTCATGTTACAGTAAGCAGTGTTTATATTTCAATCATGCATGTTTTAGTCTTCATTTTAATCTACAAGTATTAATTGAGGTCTTTTCTTACAGTAACAATAGCGGCTCTTTGGGTCGCACTTCAGTACGGTAAGACACAGACCTGCGGATTGTCAATCACACTGGTGTCAGAGCTTGTATATTTCTCAGTGGGTCTATAAGGGGCTAAACTCTGCTGTTCTCAGGGGACACTTGTGGTATAACTGTTAGTCTCAGCTATTTTGGTCACGGTGTCTGTGCTTTGCTGTGATGTGTTCACATGAGACACTACATAATGGGAGAATTGTTGTTCTTTTGAGCAATAAATACAATAATATGTTGCCTTAGTTCGGCTCATCAGGCACCATGTTCTTTCTGTTCTCCCAGAATGAAACCACGAAAGGTCAAAGAGGACGACGCACCCAGAACGATCGCCTGTCCCCACAAAGTAAGTGTGTTCGTGATGTATTCTTCAGCATTATGGACTCTATTTTTTTATTATTTTGGAAAGTTATGTAAGCAACGTCACTGTCCATGACTGTAGCATGCATCCACAATCCTCTTACACCACAATGCTGTTGAATTCTCAACAGGGCTGCAAAGCAAATCTCAGCTTTATATTAATATCTGAATTAGTTAATGAATTAACCGTGTTGTGATGCATTACACTTTACGAGTTCTTGGTAGCAAGCGTTGATTTGGTCGTGTTAATTCGAGTGAGCGTAAACTGTCTGTTTCTTTCAGGGATGCACTAAGATGTTCAGGGATAACTCTGCAATGAGGAAGCACCTCCATACCCACGGGCCCCGGGTTCATGTGTGCGCAGAGTGTGGGAAAGCCTTTGTAGAGAGTTCGAAACTAAAGCGCCACCAACTTGTTCACACCGGAGAAAAACCTTTCCAGGTTAGTGTATATACCAAGGATATCAAAGGCAAAATCTGCCTTATTGTGAGACCCTGAAAGGCCGTAAACAAAGACTGTTCTTTTCTTTAACTGGGGGGTTGTGTTAGCACATCTGGTGTTGTGCATGTAATTGCATGTCTATCATAACTTTGCAGCTTCCTGATCCAGCCATGAGAATGACTTCAGTGTGTTCCTTTTGTTAAAGGCATTCCTAAAGACTATACTGCGCCCCCCCCCCACACACACACACTTTTCAGTGGAACTTCAAAAAAGCTATTTCATGGCAATGTTATTAATATGGCAGTAATGATTTATGATATATTGTCATAAATGATTAAATAGCAGGTTCGTGTCGTCACCGTTCCTACTACTGTCCATGTAAATTGTGTGAGCATGTTGCACTTATCACTTTTATTTTGTATATTTTCTCACCACACTAATTAATGCCTGGTTACACCATTGTCAACACCTGCCGTATTTCTGAATAGTTTTCTACATGCGAGTTTGACATCAGTCACCACAGTTAGTGCTGAACTGCTGATGAAAATCAGCACCTGTGAGGCCGCGTGCTGTTCAGGGGTTATGGAAGTATAATAGTGCTAAAAGTCCTTGCAACTTGAATTACATAACCTGAAAAAAAATATCAGTGCTTGAATTAATTTCCTCACAAATTCAGGCTGCAAAAATTCAGGTCTAAAAATTCAGGGCTTCACATCCAGGTCTCACAGGAAGAGCAGTGGATTGACGATTCTGAGCAGCGAGTAATAATGCTATCGGCAATTCACTGCTCTTCCTGTGAGACCTGGATGGTGAAGCCCTCAATTTTTGCAGCCTGAAATTTTGCAACCTGAAATTTTATTACTTGAATTTTTGCTGTCTGAATTTGTGAGGAAACGAATTCAAGCACTGATATATTGTGGTGGTTTTTTTTTTTTTGTTATTTTTCTTTTCGGTTTGTGTCAAATTGCTGGGCAGAAAAGATTCAAGTATTGTTATTGCAACAAGTTTTTTTCAGGTTATGTA
>JAOUWY010000052.1:356967-369439 GCA_025728095.1 Prietella phreatophila | reverse complement strand
AGGCTCCAGGTTTTCCGCGACCCTGAAGAACTAGGATTAAATTAAGGCAGGTTTTTGCAGTCATAATTAATATTTGAACACACCTGCTTGTATGTCGGTGTTAGCAAAATAAATAAAGAAAATAAAAATTCAGACACTTTATTTTCAAAATCATGCCTGAGAGAATGAGAATCGTAAAACAGGTCTCTTAAAGCCGAATGATAGACCAGTGTGGTTCTGTATGGCTCAGTTCAGAGCTTGTATCTATGGGCCACACCTAATAAAGCTGCACTGGTTTCTTCTCATGAAATTTGACCTATGAGGCTCCCATATGATGCACCTTTACATCTCATCCCCGGGGGTCCAAGTGTATTTAAAAGTTCGAAGTGAAACTCTGCTTGAGTCTCATTTTCTCGTTAAGTCTCAGCAACGAGAGAGAAGCTGCTTTATGTTTTAAGCTCCCCTCTTGAGGCGTTCTGTAGTGGGCATGGTGAATGATAAATGAGAGTGATTTTGTAAGAAGTATGATGGCTCTGAACATTCTTCTGTGCCAGTGGTGTATAGACCTTGCTCCACTGCATACCTGCACTTTCTATCTGAGAATAATAAGGGTGATTGTATTTGGTGTTTATAGATGGATCTGCGCATTGTATGTGCAACACAGGCTCCTTTCATGACATTTATGACTAATCCTCCCATATTACAGCTTGTTGCAGAAATTCCTGAGATAAGACTGCAGAGAATGCAAATGGTGTACACCCCAGCCAGACATTATGTTGTGTGTTGATGGGGATCATTTATGAATGTTGAAAAACATGTGCAATGAATGTTAATATTTAAATTAATCCAGTGATGATTCTTTTGGACAGCCCAGCAGATACGTGCTGCCCTGTGTACAGCTCAGAGTCTGTGAGCTCCACATTTAAATAGAATATTTATTTTGCTTGATATTGTAAATAAAAATACTGTATGGTAGAAATATGCTTTTATTTAGATGCTCAGTGTTTGTATTCTTTTACATCCGAAGTACACATATTTATTTACATTACATTATGTTGCACCTCCTCCTATCATTGCTATGCAATATCACTATCAGGCTTGGGTCATTGTTGGCACTATCATCAAGGTCCACCAGGAACCACAGGGTAACATAACTGCTAGCTTTTGCTAGGGGGATTTTCTGATGTTGCGGGTTCATTCTGTATAGTATCAAGATGATCAGCCGGTACATGTCGGAAAATGAAGTGAGTCCAAGTGCTGAACTAGTCACCAGAATAACCAATACAACTTCACAACCAACATGCACTCAGTTAATGGGTCCCAAGTACCATAGTCATACCAGCACCTCCAATACATATTAAATATTTAACTGGAATATTGTTTGCATAATGTTTTTAAATTACTATGGGTTTTTTTTTCATGGCAAATAACATTATTTCACTAAAATCTTGTTTTAAATAATCTTGTACGAGTGCACCAAAAATTACTGATGCATTAGCACATTTTCACTAAGGTCCTCTCTCACACACTACTATTATTTAGAAAATATAAATGTGTACGTTTTTAAGGAATATGTTTCTTCTACTAATATACAGACGCCTCCAAATGTATTGGAATGGCAAGGCCAATTATTTCGTTTTTGCTCTACATTGAAGACATTTGGGTTTGAAATCAAAAATTGTTGCATTTTCCTTTGTGAATGTTTTTCCAGGCTTGTACTGCAGCTTCCCGGGAGGAGTTCTCTCTTCAGTCTCCTGTTCAGGAGGTGAAATGCTGCTCAACTGGGTTAAGGTGATTGACTCGGCCAGTCTAAAGCCTTCTACCTTTTCCCCCTGATAAAGACCTGTCTTGCTGCATGATAAAGTTCCTACAAATTAATTCGGATGCATTTCTCTGTAAATTGGCATACAGAATGTTCCTGTACACTTCTGAATTCATTCTGCTGCTACCATCACGAGTTACATCATCAATAAAGATTAGTGAGCCTGTTCCAGAAGCAGCCATGCAAGTCCAAGGCATGACACTACCTCCACTATGTTTCACAGATGAGCTTGTATGTATTGGATCATGAGCAGATCCTTTCTTTCTCCATACTTTGGATTTTCCATCACTTTGGTAGAGGTTAATCTTGGTTCCAGAACTTTTGTGGTTCATCTGTGTATTTGCTGATGAGAATTTTGTTGTATGGCCTCTATATAAGTCTCCTTTCGAATGGTGGATTGTGATACCTTCACCCCTGCTCTGTAAAGGTTGTTGGTGACATCACAAACTATTGTTTTGGGGTTTTTCTTCACAGCTCTCACAATGTTTCTGTCATCAACAGCTGTTGTTTTCCTTGGCCAACCTGTTTAATGTCTGGTTGTTAGTACACCAGTAGTTTATTTCTTTGTCTATTCTACTGGCTATACCCAATTCTTGTGTGCAGTTGCTCTGTTTTTCCCTCTTTTCACAGTTTCAAATTCATCTTTTGATCTCAAACTAAAAATGACTTCAGTGAATAGCAAAAAAAAAAAAGAAAGTAAAAAAAATTGGCCTTGCCGTTCCGATACCTTCATATAGAACTGTATGAGTGCCAAATACTTTCCCAGATGCTATAATGGTAGACTACAAAAATGTCAAAATGTCTATTGGTCAAATATGGAATGTCCTCAACTATACAGTCAACTGTTTTAAAACAAACAAACAACAACAAAACAAAGAAAGAAAATAACTGGAAAAAAGAAAATGCAGCTCTCCATATAAAATAGTTTGCACATATTTGTAAATACTTTAAAAGAATAGCAATGATAACCATTTTAAAAATTGCATACATGTGCAGGATACGTATTCAAAATGAATTATATGTGTATGATTATTCAAAAAGGAGGCCTTTTGTTTTTACAAGCAGAAAACAGTGCTCTAGTGTTTGTTACGCACTCACCTAAAATCAAACCCGTGTTCTGTCTCCGAGATCTAGCCATGACTCACTGATTATGACAGTTATGTCTCCCAAGAACACGGTGACAATGTTAATAACAGAAACATTCACTATGGAAACGTCCATGGTTTAAGGTTAAGAGGCACAGTGATGTGCAAAAATAAACAGACATTGATGCAGCATTTGAAGCTGACAGGCTTTAAAAGGGAAGGTGAGTAAATAAGATCTAAATCTAAAGATCAAGCACGAGCCACAAGAACAGTAACAGTAACACAAAACCCACAGACAGCGTGACAAAGAGATGTACTTTTACATGACCTTTGTCTGAAAGCAATGCTAAATATCATACTTAAAGGCAGGAGTATGCTGCTACAGTTAATGTGAAATTCACAGACTAGGATTTTTTTTTTTATTTCGAAGGTATTTGAAAAGAAAACGTCACAGTTACAAACTAGTGGTCAACTTTTAGCTGCCTCAAAACAAAATCTTGAGTATCACTTCTGACATTTCCTTTTTTTGCCAACAATGATTGGCCTGACAGAGGCGCAACATTAACTCCAGTGAAGTCTCAAAAAGGCCAAGATGGCTGCTGTTAGGTAGGCCTTACTGGTTCCAAACAATCATTTTTCGATGGAAAAAAAATATCTGCCAGTAAATTTCCATTATACAATTGGAATAAAAACAAGGCAGATAGCGTAACAATTGCATTCCAGTGTTTATGCACAGTCTAATCTTAGAGATTGAATTATAACATGATCTATAGGTCCAAACTGACAGTCTAGGAGCAAGCTACTTGTACAGTGACAACCGCCTGGATAATATCCACCTGGCTGTGAAATTCTTTCCTACAATTATGTGTGACTATAAAAAAGGCCAAACGACTGTCGGCATATAGGCTACATGCTAACACCTGTACTGTGATTCACAGAAATCATCTTATCTTTTCCAAACATTTGAATAGATTTCAGACTTGGATCTTTTTTGTAATGATGCTGAGCCTAAATCTAACAAAACATTCAAATGAATACATTTCAGTACAAGACTCCTGCGAACTGAATTCAAAACAATAATAAAATAAAATAAAGTCTTCCGTTTCATCAGTTTACTGGTTTAAGCATCTTTCTGTATATTAGTGTAAATCAGTGCAAGAGCTTCATAACTGTAGGAGAGAAATATGTTAGAGAAGCTACGTTTTGAACAGGTTCTTTCACGTGTCACAGGCATTTAGTTCACAAAACAATTCACAGCCATGTAACACCAGTTGCTTAAGAGGTTTTTGAAATAAACCACAGAGACATTCTGGTTAATGCCTCAGTCACAAAACTATTTATGAACATTTTAAGGGAAACTGTTTGAGACACCAAATTGTATGTTAATATTAAAAGAACATTTTGACTGTATTATCACACAATATACATAGCACTTATTGCAAGTGGCCAATCAACCGAAACGCCATTCGTGGACGAGACGAGATATGCTGGCAACCGTATTTACCAGTGGTGAGGTTAAGGCAACTGGTTTTACAATTTAGGATTCAGCTAACAGGCTCTCATACCTGCCTTGGTTATTTGAAAGATACTTGTGGAAAGTGATCTGATCAAATCACTGAAAAGCAATAATGCTACCAATTTGTGAGCTCTTCGGTTTGGCTGATTAACAATGTACGTCTCGGATGCATAACTGCTCCTCCTGGGTATTTATAAAAACTAGTAATGCGACTAAATCTTAGTACATAGGTAACATAGGTAAAAGAAGCACAGCAGAGAGTGCTGCAAAAGTTACATCTGAAGAGTCCGTCCTACAGGCACAGAATCATTCCAGCACTGAGCAGATCTTCTAAACATTGTGGTGCCATACAACTACAAACGTAGGATTACTAATTACCTTTCTGTACTGTCGCGAAGCTTATTGTGTCACATGACTCAATAAAGCATTAACACACCAGCCTGCTTTGTCTGCTGATAATGTGAATGATTTTTTATCCGTATTTTCATATTAACGGTTAGTTCTGTTTTAAATCATGCTATTCAGCAGTCCGTACACATATTCACAACGTTGCTAATGCTATGTTAACTTCACAATCTAGCTATGTTACTGAGGCAAAAAATTCAAGCTGTCATAAATGCTTTGAAAACTGACTGCAGATCAGATTTATGAAGACGATCTTTCATTTGTACTTGCCTTTACCGAGGTCTGATAGAGTCATTCATCTTACAATATTCCTAATGTGGTCGTGATTCTATCAAACTGAATTTCATTATTGAATCAAAGTTCTCATTTATCCACAGTAATGGCTCGATCATAGTCACGGTGGCTCCAGGGCCTACCCTACGAACACCTGGAGTGAGGCAGGAATACCCCCTGGATATGATGTCATCGCACTGCACATAATTCACATTTAGGGGGCATTTCAATTAGCCAATCCACCTATCGGCATGTTTTTGGCGGTGGAAAGAAACTGGAGAACTTGGAGGAACCCTCACAGGCATGGACAGAATAGTGTGAAACGCCACACAAACAGTAACCAGACCTCAGGACTGAACCAGGGACTTTGGAGCCATGAGCACCCTGCTGTACCTGTTCTTCCTTTTGCCTGGACCAAAGGTACCACAGCGCTCACCACTATGAACAGCTTGACATATATTGTTCTTCTTTATCCACAATATTTCAGGCATTGGAAGTTCTCAAACTTAGAAACATTCCACCATAATGAAATGAATGCTGAAGAACTGGTCAAATTTACACAACCTGTTTCAAAAAGTTCAAGTGTCCTACTTCAAATGTTCCATTTGTGTCTCTGACCCAGTATTCACAGTTTTCTCCTTCTCAGTGTCTTCCAGCATACTCATCTGTAATTTGCTCCAGATACACAAGTCTCCTGTCTGTAGGGCCTCCATAAAGAGGTTTGTGTGCTCACGGAGTTGGTCCAGCTCAACCTGTGTGCGCCGGTTCTGTCGTATCAGCTCCTTAGTGCGCAGTGTGATGTCCAGCAGGCCGGATTTACTTAGAATATTGTAGGTGTTGCAGAAACGCTTCCGCTTGTCATTGTCGTCAGAGTCACTGTTCTGGCAGATGCCATCTTTAAAGTCAGCCTGGGGTTGGGTCGGTAATGCCCTGGTGTGCATTTCTGTGGGTTCTGTCGTGGGCTCCAGCCTTCCAGCAGTGGGCTTTTCCACACCAGGACAACTGGCAGTGTTAGAATCAGTAAGTGGAGTATGGGGCTGAGGTGAAGCTGGATGATGCCTGGCTGGTGAAATGTGGTTCGGCGTGAAGGAGACGGAAGAGGAACTGGTTTGTACAGCTTGCTGCTTGTCTCCATCGGGAGCATCCCAACAGCTGGAAGACGAACTGGAACTCTTCACTGATGCAGTGACGGTGGAGCTGCCGCTACTATGTGGGCTGTCCCCAGGGTGAGGGGCTATTTTGGGATAGGATTTCAGGATGGGAAGGTACTTCTTGTGCTTACGACGCTTACTGGGTGGTCCTTTTGGCTCTGAAGCAGTTCTCTGCGAGATTACCGGTTGGAGGAAGACTACTTGGGGTTGCTGTACAACCTCAACAGCAGGACTGAAGCCCCATGGCTTTGCAGAGGAAGCGATATCACCAGGCTGTCAATACATTCATACAAACAAAAACCAATGAGATCAAAGCATGATGGATGATCCAGAGCTGGATATCAAGAAACTGAATACGTTATCAGGGTAAATGTAGGCCTGCATTTTGCTGTCTGGTGACACAGACACACATGCAGCAGAATTTCTCTTGACACATCAATTTTAGTGGCCAAGCCCACTAGAGCTACATATCTGGGTGATTTGACATTGATCATAACATCATCACACGTAAAATGAGCTTTTATGTAGACATACTGTATCTTGCATATGTTAAATGTTTGTGTGAATTATTAAGCACCAAAAATGCTTGATTTTGCTGCAGCTTTCGATGCAATTTGCAGAGTTTTTCTGCTTTTTTGCAGAAAACTATACAAATTGGCAAAATTGTACAAAATTATTCCGCACGGTCTTTCACAGTGATGTGTGTTGGTAAATGGGACCTTTTTAGCTGTACTTATGTTCGACGTATGTGAGTAAAAGCGGGTTTTGGCTGAATGTGCATTGTGATGACATCGCCTGACGTGTCTTGGCCCAAATCTACAATAATTTAGAAAAAAAAGCTCCTGTGAATATTGCAGTTTCCTTGATTTATTGTTTCTTCAGAAGTGCATGTCTTATTTATCCTAATTCCATATGTACTTCAGATAAAACATTCTTCAAGATTGAGGGACAGTGTTCCTCGCAAATATTGATTTTACCTGTTTGAGAAGCACATTATTCATGATGATCATGGGTGACAGACTTTGGAAAGATCCTCCAATGACAGCCAGCTGAGAAGTCTGGGACCTGGAACCCGACACCGCATGCACCATCGCTTGTACTGCATCATCCGTGTCTGCCTGGTCAACTACACTCAGACACTCAGAACTAGCATCTAAAAAAAGGGAAAATTTTCAAAACAAAACAAAAAAGCCCCTGCGCCCACGCACGCACACACACACACACACACACACACACACAGAGAGCAAAGAAACAGAAATATATTCATACTCTGACACCAGAAAGACACTATTTTTACAACACAAACCTGAGAAGCCAGAATCCCTTCCGACTCAGGTTTGGACTTCTCGGTTCTCCTTGCTTTAGATTTGGCCATAGTCTCTACGAGTCCGTCATCGTTCATCTTCATGCTCATACCGACTTCACCTTTGGTCTGCTCACACCGCGCTTACACGGCCACAGAACGGGTTGAGAAAAGTCACACAGTAACCATCACAAATCATCAAAACTTTTCCTGACAAGCAAAGCACTTTATTTTTATTCTCAAGTTTGTTTAAAAAGCATCATACGCCTAGAACAAATAATGAAATCCTTTCTTTTCTTTTTTTTTTGTTTGTAATGCAAGCATTTTCATTTCATCCCATTTAGTCCTTAGCTGGCATCCGGTCGAGGTTGTCGTCGAAGCCAGAATTACGAGTCTTGGTAACAATTGTGGCACATACTGCAATCTTTATGACCAGATTAGACTAAAGCAGTAGTAGAAATAATATTGCAAGCTATTATCCCTGAAAACGAGATCAGGTGTATTAGAAAGCTACAAGGACGTCAGCAACACATTCATGTACAATACTGTACACATTAGCAGCTTGTATCCCAACCATAATTTACACGGTTAAACGTTGAAGAACAAGAAGACCTGTGTAAGCTAGAACAACCAACAGGATGATGAAGTGATACTGGACCATGCCTGACCTGCTGCATTCATCTCACCTCTGTAGGAAAGTCTCAGATTCAAATCATTCCTGTGGTATTTACATTTCTTATTTTACACCATTTCCCTCCACCTTTCGTGATTTATTAGGAAATGACACTTGGGTTTTGCTACAACAAGTCTAAATAAAAACAACTTTAGTGAACAAACGGAGGAGCGAGTGGATGTTGAGTGGAATGTGTAAATAACCCGAACCCGAACACACACACACACACACACACACACACACACAGGCTCTGTGCTCTGTTCACTTCAGCTCGGTACTCAGAGCTCTGCTCTGGGCTGGTTCCACACCGCTGTCTGGTGTTCAGATCATCTGGAACACACAGGCTTTACATCACCTCAGTATAGTCCTCACTTATATTCTCATATGTAAACATTATCAGGCTGGCTACGTTATCTGCTAGCCTGCCGTTAGCAAGCTAGCAATACTATTTACAACAGTCGGCTAGCGAGCTAACAGGTATCCCAGCTAGCATTCTGTAGATTAGACGAGATTAGATTAGAGAGCTCTGCGGCTGTGTTCAGATCAGAACATGACTATAGAATAACAAAGAATAAACAGATGATGTCTAACAATGTCTAACATGTATCAAAAGAGGTGGGGAAAAACTACAGAAAATGGCGACAATTTTAGAGGAAAGGTGGTAAGAGGAAAGGTGGTAAGAGTCGAATATAGAAATACTTTGTATTCGAGGCGGATGACAACAAACATAAGTGATGCTCTGAAGCTGGTGTGCAACCAATGTTATCGTTCATTTGAAACAATCGAGGGAACACCTCGAATTTGACATGCACCTGAAAGACAGGTCCTATATTATGATTGTTTGAGGCAGCTGGCATTGTGGCCGTGAAACCAGGTAACGAAATGCTCCATGTAATGTTTGCGATAGCCAGTTAATTACGCTAACGCATTGCAATGTTATAAACTACCTACCTAATGGGCCACGATGGATTGCCATTGAGCTTGTTTCCTGTCAGCAAAATGTAGCCTAATGTCACTAATTATTGTAGAAAATATTAATGATTTTAATAAATCTTTTTGGCCTGCAAACATCAGTGAATTTAAACTAGTGCATGCATTCACAGTATAAGGTGTGTGCACGCGTGTGTGCGTGTACGCACGCGCACCTTAGCACATGTAGCTTCCACTGTTTTATTAGTCATTGTCAGCCAGTGTTTGATAACTAAACTGGAAAAAGACCAATTTCTAATCTTCAACTGTTCAGTTTGGGTGAGTCTGTGCCCATGATAACATGACGTTTAGTTTTTGGCTGACAAGATTGGTTTTCTGTTGAAGCCCATCCACCTGAAGGTTCAATGCTTTTTGCATGCCAAGATGCTTTTCTGAACACCACGATTGTAAAGAGTGCTTGTGTGTTACTGTATCCTTTCTGCCATTGTGAATCAAACGGGCCATTTTCCTCTGACCTCTTTTCAACAAGAATTCTATGACTTCCCTGATCACAGAACCTTTTTCTGTGTTTTTTTAGTCTGTGCACTATTCTGTGTAAATTCAACAGTAGTAATTCAGTATACAGTTGTGTGAAATTTCCAGGAGATCAGCCGTTTCTGAAATACTCAACTAGCCCATCTGGTACCAACATCCTTGCCATGATCAAAGTCACAGAGATCACACTTTTCTCTTCATTCTGTTTGATGTGAACATTAACTGGAGCACTTGACCTGTATCTGTGTGATACTTTATGGCCTTAAATTTGATACATTTTAGAACATGGGTAAAAAAGAGCAATAGTCAATTTGTTATTTCCAAAATGTACTAATCAGCTTGAAAATATGCAGAACATGATGAAAATAAATAAATAAAAATATTTTTGAGTGGTTTAAGCCAGGGAAGGCCAACTGGCAGCCCGCAGGACCATATAACACTCTGATCATGATCAATTTTAATTAATTTTAAAAATGAAAAGATTGCTTTGAGATTAGGATGTTAATTCTCCAGGACAGGGTATTGGTTCCTGCTGATCACTGTAGTAATTAAAGTGTTAGTAGAAAGCGAATTTGAACTTTCACCAAAATGAGCAAAAACAAAAGAAAAATAGACAATGAAAACGTGTTTTTCAGTCAAGATCTGAGACGTTATCTTTTTACAGAGTTCGGGGGCACCAGTTTGTTTGGAAAAGAAATCTACAATGAAGGATTTTAATTTAAATCTGCATTACACCACTGCTCACAAAGAGAAGTATAAAAGATACAGTGAGGGGAAAAAGTATTTGCTCTCCTGCTGATTTTGTACGTTTGCCCACTGACAAAGAAATGATCAGTGTATAATTTTAATGGTAGATTTATTTGAACAGTGATAGACAGAATAACAAAAACATCCAGAAAAACGCATGTCAAAAATGTTATTTCCCACATTAAAATACAAATCAATTTATAAGTATTTGACCCCTCTGCAAAACATGACTTAGTACTTGGTGCCAAAACCCTTGTTGGTGATCACAGAGGTCAGACGTTTCTTGCAGTTGGCCACCAGGTTTGCACACATCTCAAAAATGAGCAGGGGATCAAATACTTCTTTCCCTCACTGTATCCCGGTGAATCCAGAATTGTTTCCATCTCAGATTTAAAAGGTAAATTATATAGTCAGCAAAAAATTTGCCAAATGCATGACAGTGCAAGAATAATCACTAATGGCATCTTGCGCAGTTTCACTTAAAGCCATTATCAGAGGGGAAAATTGTAAAGGAGTGTGTGACTGAGGTGGCTAAAGCATATGGAGATGAGATAATGGGCAAAAACTTTGAATCTTTATCTTCGGCTCGCCCAGCAGCGATGCATCTAATTTCCGACATTCAATGTAGAGTCAAAGAAAAGCTGAAACATGAAATCAACAATTGCAAATACTTTTCTCTCAGTTGATGAAAGCACAGATGTGACATGTCAATAGCTCCTGAACTTTGCAACAACGATCACAGAGAACTTTGATGTTTAAGAGGAGTTGTTATAATTGGTTTCATTACATAGCACCACGAAGGGAGAGGATATTTTCAAAGCTGTTGAGAATCTGGTGAATGAGCATGAAGCACCAGCAATGCAAGGAACAAAACCTGGATTCACTTGGCCTCTTCAGAAGAGTGGTGTCAACTGTCCAGTTACTGCACTGCATAATACATCAGGTTAGTAAGCTTATGTATGGTAGGTTAGATAAAATGAAGTGCTATGTGACATGATTAGTAACCAATTCTCTTTGTTACAGGAGGCCCTGTGTGCGAAGATTCTGGACTTCAACCATGTCACTACATCTTATTCAAGCTGGAAATAGGGCACTAATCGCAGGAAGTTTACAGCCTTTTTGGATGAAGTCACTGCTACTTATGGGAATTTAATGATGCACATCGACAAGTGTCTAGAAAGATTCTTTGCGCTGTGCACTGAAATCGCTGCTCAGCGCCTTCCTCACAGATATAACTGTGCATCTGAACAACCTGAACACAAAATAACAAGGATGGTTTCAGACCTCTATGCACACATATGAACGCTTTTCCAGCATAAATGTTTTCTTTTTCACAATGGATTTTCATCCTTCCTGCCTCTGCCTGTGAGATGAGCAAAGATGCTCCCGAATGAGAGATGTTTTTTTGCCAAGTACAGAAAAGAAAATCTACAAGAGCAATGAGAAGGGCTGGAATTTTTTACCAGAGGCCCGTTTTCCCCTACTCAAAGATTTTGCACTGTTGATGCTCAGCATATTTTGGAGCACTTACATCTGTGAAAGTATTTTCTCAACAACAAAGCACATCAAATCGAAAGAGAGAAACAGGCTGACATGACAATTTCAGTGACTGCAAGTTGGCAAACTTTCAGATTGACATTGATTCAATTGTGCACCAGCAAGAGAGGCCACAAGTTTGAAACTTTTTGATGTGTTTTGGGAATGTTGTCTGAAATGATCTATAAATTAATGTGTTTGGGGGCTGGTCTGGTATGGATCTGTATAACGTTTTTGAATAAGTACTTATCTGTTCTCTGAGGGTAGGTTGAGAGTGTCCTCCAGGCTACTAATCAAAAAGATGACCTTTGCACATTTACAGGCAGTGCAGTTGAGATGTTTACATTTCCTTAGCAGCTAACAATAATGTTGCCCATTTAAATTAGCCTAATTTTTATAGCACATATTCAGCTCAATGCTTTATGACCATTTTATTTACCATAATTTCCGGACTATAAGCCGCTACTTTTTTCACAGACTTTGAACACTGTGGCTTAAACAATGACGCGGCTAATTTA
>JAOUWY010000052.1:42776-54640 GCA_025728095.1 Prietella phreatophila | reverse complement strand
TCTCTCCTACTCCATTGACTGAACTGTGTGAGAACCCAATAAACGCTGAAACTCTTCCTTCCCTATCACCAGTGTCTGTGCTCTGCCTTTCCCCCGGGTGGTCCGCGCTTACACTCTCTTGCAAAAAATCTGACAACTTATATGAAAATAAATGTAGTGTATTGTAGAAATACTCAGTATGAAGAAATTTAACTCAAGGTATTTTTTTAATGGGCCTGTGAACATGGCATTTCAGATCTGATGCAGCAAACTGTACTTTCTACCTAATTCCTACCACTTGGACCACACTGGTGTTTCTGCTCCCAGTTCACAGACATAGCTTCATGTTTCTTATTTTGTGTTTTGACCCTGTTTATTGTGACCCTGTTTTGGATTCCTGCTTAGCCCAGTGTATGCCTGTTTTACAATTGCCTGACCCATTGCCTGTTTTTGTGGACGCCATGGTTTCAGGATTTTGATAAATCTCTTTATTTGTCTCCTTTAAATAAAAATGTCTTTACCTGCACCTGCTTCTGTATTCCACTACCTTACGTCTCGTGCAGTGACCTTGTCCTACTCTGGGGACCCCCACCACCTTGTGTACTACTCTCCTATACCACTGTCACCTGGGCAATGACTATAGCATTAAACATGGCAGGAATGATCAGGGATTGGGGCATGTCTTCCTTGCTGCTAGCTCAGTTTAGCTCATTTTACTTTAATTTTCTTTGACTGAAAACAGGGAGAAAATAATGGGGAAGACTGGGGATTGTGAATTTATGGGTTGTGAGGAACTTGGACTGGGATTATCGACCAATGGCCTGTATAAATCTGGAACCATACTTTCATGGAGTTCCTTGCAAAACTAGGGAAATGGCAGGGAATGAGATGGACAGTGAGCGTGACTGTATGGTTTGCAATGGAGAAGGGGATAAATGAGTGGGGAAATGTAGGAAAGGGAAAGATCGGAAAAAGTCGGAAAAGAAAGAAAAAAAGAAACATCCAGCATTGGCGAATCGGAAAGTGAAGTGAGGAAAGAGAGAAGAATGAAAGAGTATAATAAATGTAGTTGTTAGATTTGAAGGAGAGGAAGGAATAAAGACAGCTGACCCAATTAAATTACCAAAAATAATGAAGGGACAGACTGAAGAAGTGAAATATGCTAGATGGGAACTTGTTAATTGGGTGTAATAATGAAGTCCAAATGGATAAGTTTGGAAAGTTAGCAAATGCTGGAAAAATGAACGTTTGAAAGGTTGTGAGTGGGGGAAAGAGAATCCGTGGATGCAAGGGTGTGATCTATTCGGTTCCCATTCATGTTAATGTAAGAATGTTAAAAGAGAAGGAATCGTATGCTGATGCAGTTAAGTTGGCTGGTCAGAAAAAGCAGAATAAGGAGGAAAGACAGAATTAAAGGCAGGGAAAAGTAAATGAACCAGATAAGAGGAATGCATGGATAGAGAAGAAGAAATTGGTCACTTTTATTGCAGGGGTAATAAGTGAAATGTTTGAAATAAAATCAAAAACAGAAAGGATTCAGGTGATTGATTGTGAAAGGGGCAGAACATCAAGATATGTCTGAAGTGGGAGAAAATATTTGAGCTAAGGATGCAAACAAGTCGAGAATTCATGTGTTGGGTAATAATACTAATGTTAATTTTGCAATGGAATGCAAAGTGTTTAAGCAATTTGTTGCTAAAACCAGATTGAAAACCAGAAGGTCATATATGTACAAGAGACATGGTTAAACACTCAAATTGTTTTATATGATTATGTGGCAGTAAGACATGATAGAAGAGAGAGGGGAGGAGGGTGTGCTACATTTATAAAACAGGGTGTATCAAACCAAGTATTAGGTATAGGAAATGAACAAGAGTAAGTGGTAATAAAAATGTGGGCTGGAGAGAAGGAGTTGGTGATAGTAAATTATTATAAGCCATGTCAAAGACTAGAGGTAATGAAATTGGATGAGAGGGAAAAGAGTGTAGAAACATGGTGTGGTGTAGGGATTTTAATGGGCACAATACATTGTGGTGGAGTGATGGAACTGACAGAAGTGGACAAATAAAAGATGTTGGATGAAAAGAATTTAGCATGTCTAAATAATGGTGAGTGTACAAGAATAGATGTAAACACAGGGAAAGAATCAGTACTGGACCTTACACTAGTATCAAACAGCATTGCAGCAATATGTGATTGGTCAGTACACCGAGAAGGAACAATGGGTAGTGATCATTAACCAGTGTGGTGCAGAATAAATATAGAGGTAACAGTACAAGTGCAAACTCTGAACAGCAGAATGGGGAAATTTCAGGAGGAAAGTAATAGATATCAAAGTCAAATAAATTTTGAAATGGATGTTGAAACATTAGAGTACAAAATAAAGCAATGTATAATATTAGCAGCAACAGAGGCCATTCCAAAGAGTAAATGGAAAAAGACAAAAATAATGTCTACAGGCATGGCTTAGTAGTTAGCACGTTTGCCTCACACCTCCAGGGTCTGGGGTTCGGTTCCCACCAGGGCCGTGTGTGCATGTTCGCCCCGTGTGGGGAGTTCCTCCGGGTAACTCCAGCTTCGTCCCCAGAGACACGCACACGCAGGGTAGGGTGATTGGCGTGTCTAAAGTATCCATAGTGTATGAATGGGTGTGTGATTGTGACCCCACCTTGTGCCCGATGCTCCCTGGGATAGGCTCCAGGTTCCTCCACGACCCTGAAAAAGGAGTGAGCAGTAGAATGGTGTGGTGTTTATAACTAAGCATATTTTCTGTCTTAAACAAAAATAATGAATAAAAATCTTTTCTTATCAGTTGTTCTTTTTAGATCGGTCCCCCAGTACAGTGCTGTCATGTCTGCTGATAATATTGTGGTTTTTGGGGGGGTAATACAAACATGGAAACTGGAGTTGACTTTTCTAGTGATATCTCGCAACCTTGACTGATTTACTTAAATTGGACTTAAATGAAGTGAATGCATTGTCTTTTAGAGTTAATGAAGAGAGTGGCAGGGTACTGTATGTTTACAGACTGAACAGTTGCTACTCTTGATAATGATTGCTGAGGAATTATGTAATAATTAAGTTTGAACCCACCTTGTATCGTTAGCATTATTTTTATTAATTTACTACACCCGACGCCGCTGTGGCTACATGAGCAGGTCACAGTAGCCGGTTGAGGTCATTTTGTGTGATCAATAAAAGATGGCAGTTTGTGAGATCGGGAAGTTGAGTACTGCAGTATTTACACACTTGTTCTGAGGAGATGAAAAGCAGTGTGAAAGTTGAAGGCCCGAATTTAGCCTATTACCCAAAGACAATTAAAATTCAACATGGAAGCAAATACTCACATCCGTAAACCCATATGATACTTTACATATGTGGCGCATGCGTTTTCAGTTGTAGTTTCTTAAATGTTTTATCAGAACAGGGATTTTTACTTTGTCCCATAATTCTGCCAGGATCCTGACTGGGACCAGGAAATGCAGTCATATTACTCCTGTTTTGGAGACCTTGCACTGGCTACCAGTGAGGTTCTGTGTTGATTTTAAAATGATGATGCTGACATACAAAACATTACATGGCTTGGTTCCCCATTACATATCTGCTTTATTAATTCCTTACTCCCCAAATCGCAGCCTGCGCTCCTCACGTTGTAATCTGTTAACTGTTCCATAAACACACTTAAAATCTATGGGAGAGAGGGCTTTTTCTGTCTACGCTCCTTCCCTTTGGAACTCTTTTCCTCTTCAAGTTGGGGAAGCTTAGACCTTTGACATTTTTAAATCTCAACTCAAGACACACTTTTTTAAACTTGCATTTGACTGTTGATGTCTACTTATTATTATTATTATTATTATTATTATTATTATTATTATTATTATTATTATTATTATTTTTCACCCTATTGTCCCAGTCTGGTAACCTGCCTCCTGGAAGTCTTATCCTTTGACACTGATTTGCAAGCTTAAAGGACTTTGGTTGGAAATCCAGTTCTGGTGAGTGTCTAATTGCTATTTTATTGCCATAGAGTAAAGCTGCTTTAGACAAAACAGAAGGTTCTTAGAATGTCACTTGTTAGAAAGTGTTTTATAGTTTTATATTTTATGCCTGCTGTGCAGAAAGATACGGGCTAACACAGAAAAACAATTGGGCCTACTGTTCAGTAAGACACAGAATTCATCTAACTCAATACACACTTATAATATAACTTGATTAACAAGAGTACTATGGATGTAGATAATGCATTTAACTAATAATTCTAACTGTTGGTTATACATATTAGATTATACTTTATTAACATATCCAAATATTAGTAAACGTTGTAGTTACACATATTGAATACACTTTTTATTCTATACAATATTTACTATGACTATGTGGTATACAAACTCTGTCTTAGCCAATTGTAACACAGGAGGCAGTGTATTACTAGCCAATCCCAGCAAAGGAGGCGGTACTTGTAGAAATACGAGTGGGAAGCAAAATCCGGTTACTAGAAGAACCGGTATTGGTGTGAAGGAGAGTCGCTCAGGACCTCTTTCCTCCATTCAATTACAGTTATCACGCTGCATGGTACACTAGTCTTCCTGCATTAAGGTGAGAACACTTCATTATTAGCGAATGTTGTCGATTCAATTTGTTCACGGTGATGGTGTATAGTAGCTACAGCAAAGAGAAGTCATCACTTGAATGTTCTTGTAGCTTCACCATGTAAACTCGTAGAGGAATGTTCTGATGCATTTTTTTCCCCAAGTAATGGAGCGGTAATTTAGCTATAATATAAATGGTTCCTCTCTGACGTGTTTAACCTCTGTGACTATAGCGCGAGGCATCGCTCCTCTCTAACATTCACAACAAATAACGATTTAATCATCCCCGTTACTTTCATAGTCTATAAAGCACCTTTGGCATCTTAGTTCAGTATACAACAGGATTTTGGATGTACATATATAACACGTTCCGGCCCGGAATAAAATATGACCCCAGAATGCACCTGGCGCGTGACAATCTGACCCTGCAGTAGTTACACAGCGCGCGAGCTGCTCGCTACTGTTCATAAATACACCTTCGTGAAGCTCTTCAGAATATTTGTGCGCGTGTGCATTACGGTTTACGGTAGCCTGTTTGTGAGCGTGCGTAGAAAATACAGTACACTCTTTCAGATTCATGAAGCACATCATCCCCCAAATCGGTCGAACTATAGGAAAGTGTTCAAAATAATCGAAAGGTATAACTGCTTATTGCACAGAAAAGCCCATAATATTCTGGTCAATTATCCTATATCCTGAATTGATATATTCTGTAAGGCTGCTTTGGGACAATGCCCATTGTTAAAAGTGCTATACATATAATTGAATTGAAATCTAAAACTTCATATTAAATGTTAATTAAATCATATATTACAGATCTTAATTTATTTATGAAGAGAACTTCAGGTACTTCATGGTTTTACTTCACACAGCCCCCTCTGTAAGCATTTTGTAGACTTGTATATCAGCTTGTTTCAGTTGTTAGATCATCAATCTGTGAACACAAAGTGTGTTTTGTGGCCACCTGTGTTTATCAGTTTGTCTTCTGTATCAAACTTCTATGTTTGGAACAAAACACTCCTAGTTTAAACATTTTAAATACATTGTGTGTGTGTAATATATATATATATATGTGTGTCATGTGAAAAAAAATTATTTTATTACTTTTTTTTTTTTTAGATATATGAACAAGCAAACATTTGGTCATCTTTGAAACAGTGCCTATTAATAAAGTTGATATTCTTGAACAGAACCACAAGGAAAAGTAGTTTTTCTATCATTCATTCAACACAAATATCAATAGATGTGATATTCTTCTGTGGAAAAAGTAAGTACACCCTTGGCCCCAGAAGCTGGTATTGCCCCCTTTAGCAGAAATAACATCTTGTAGGTGTTTTGTGTAATTGTCCGCCAGGCTTGCTGGAGTTTTAACCACTCTTCCATGTAATTTTCTTTCAGTTGGAAGGTATTTGAGGGTATTCTTGTATGTTCTGTCTATTTCACATCCCTTACAACATTTCAATGGGCTTCAAATCTGGGCTTTGATTCAGCCATTCCATAACCCTCCATTTCTTCTTTTTGACCAAAAATGGAAGACCAGCAGGCGTTAAATCTTCCTGTTAGTTGTGGTGTCCACTGCCCCACCAGAATCATTGCTTCACATTTTGATTGGTTGATTTCATATCCCGAGAGTTCTCCGTGTTCCTTTGAATTTCTTATTAGTGAAGGGATAGAGGAGGCTGAGTCAGTAATATGTCAATATGTCGTCCACTTAGAGTGAAATCTTGTGTTCTGTTTGACCCACATCTTTTATGCCCTTGATAGTCTCATTTTGTCTTATTAGTGCTGCTAAGGGTTCAATATTTATGGCAAACAGCAAGGGGCTGAGGCAATCCCCCTGGCAGACCCCCATCTCAAGGTGGAAAAAGTCAGAGTAACATCCATTCACCCTTACTTGTGACTTGGGATTTGTGTCTATAACCTTTCAAATGCTTTCTGTGCATCAAAGCTAATTCACATGGAGTTTTGCTTACTTTTCTTGGCACGTTATAATATTTAATGCTCTCCTTATGTTCTTGGCTCCTTGTCTGTCTGATAAAGCCTGTCTGATTCACCTTAATCAACTTTGCTATAATTTTTTGCAATCTTTTTGCCAGGATAACTGTCAGTATTTTTTGATGGTTACAGAACAAGATAATTGGTCTATATCACTCGCAGGTTAATAGGTCTTTGCCTTCTTTATGGATCACTGAGACCATGGCCTCAGACCATGTAGCTGGTTGTACTTCTTTGGAAAGGGCATAATTAAAAACCTTAGTTAATACTGGTACTAAATCACCTATGAAAAACTTATACAATTCTCCAGGGAGACCGTCTGTCCCTGCTGATTTGTTTTTATATATATATATATAACTTCTCGTATTTCACTTTCAGTAACATTTAGTGTCATTTGCAATGCTTCATCTTCTGACAGTGTTGGTAAATGTAAACCGGCAAGAAAGGTCTCACATTTATCACTTATCGTTTTTGGTTTTGGTTGTTCATACATTTTTCTATAGAAAGATGCAAAGGCATCCACAATTTTCCTTTGGATGAGATACCATATTTTTTGAGAACAGGGTGCATATTTTTAGGAACCAAATGATTAGTCTGGGCTTTACGGAGTTGAAAAGCCAACAAGCGGCTGGCTCCGTTACCTATCTCATAATATTTCTGTCTGGAAAACCTTAATGCTCCTTCTGCCTTATATGTAAGGAGATTATCCAAGGCTCTCCTAGTTTCCTTTAATTCTAGTAGTGTGGCTTGTGCTCCTGAAGTTTTATGTTCTATCTCTAATAGTTTAATTTTATTTTCTAATTTCATTTGTTCTACCAACCATATTTTCATTAGTCTTGATTTCAATCTGGATCATTTTCCCTCTTAATACTGATTTAGCTCCCTCCCATAAGATTGATGGTATTACCTCTCCATTGTCATTTAACTCAAAGTATTCTTTTAATTCCTGTTTTAGTTCTTGTACGACTGTTGTGTTAGTTAGTAGTGGTACATTTAGTCTACAGTATCTGAATAAAGCTTCTTTACCAAGCTCTATGATTAACTTGACAGGGTCATGGTTCACTCAACGTTACTGGCTCAATATGGCAGTCTTGTAATTTATACATATATTATTGGGAGAGACCACAGAAGTCCATCCTGGAATAACAGTTATGAACATTACAAAAAAAGGTAAAGTCATTTGGGGTTTCTAAATCTCCTTGGATCAACCAGTCCTAGTTAAGTGTTTTGTCTTTTTTTAGTTTGGGATCCTTTCTCTGCCGGTGTTCTATCTAACCTTCCATTTTGTACTACATTGAAGTCCCCTCCCAGCACTATCATGCCCTTGGCATTATCTGCTATGATATTTGCAATGTCTTTAAAAAATGGTCTGATCATATACGTTTGGCGCATACAGATTCATAATGGACATCTCTACTTCTCCTATTGTACCAACTATCATGACAAACCTCCCCATCTTGTCCCGAATGGCATTTTCTAAGCAAAAGACCACTGACTTATTAATTAAAATAGCTACTCCCCCTTTTTTTAACCAAAGGAGGCATATATAATTGGTTTACCCATTCTCTTTTTAATTTTCTGTGTTCAGTTTCTGACAGGTGAGTTTCCTGCAATAAGGCACTTGAGCAGTGCAATTTCTTTAGCTAACTATATATTTTCTTTCTTTTAATGGGATGATTCAAACCATGGACATTATATGGGATTATGTTGAGATTGCTCATACGCGTATGGTAAAAGTGTTAATCTTGTCCTGTGAATACACCTGTGACTGATCTGAAACATTACACGACTGCACATCTTTTGGAATCATAGAAATATGCCTTCAACATAGTGTAGAAGAAGAACATCGTATACAACAACAAAACATGAACTGAGAACTGACTTCCAAAAACCCAGCTGATTGAACTAACATCTTGTCAATCGGCTTCAGACTAATCTCTCTGGGGAAGCACACAATGTGTTGTTGCAACTATCGGACAGCGCTATGCTGTGAGTTGCCTAAATGTAAAAACAAAAGTTAACTAAAATTTAAATGTCTCACCCCTAACTGGAGAAACCCTGTTGTTCTTACTGATGTTATTATATCACTTATGGGTCGGCCAAACTTTACTCCTTACTTAGTAAAAGGAAAACCCTGCACTTATTCTTAACAGAATGCTTACATATTAAAGTTATTTACTATTTATCTTTCACCTCGAACAAAAGTCTGCAAGTACGCATTGGTCATGGTAGACAGGTCTCTGCTTGATGTCGATACTGAGTCCCAGGTGCTGCGTAACAGGTCTTTCTGAAGAATCTCCCGCTCGTCCACCTTGATATGAATACCCATCTCCCGAAGGGTGGGCGCTGCCTCCGTGAGACTCATAAAGGTCCTCACCCAAAGTATATTTTCAGCTTTGCAGGGAACAATGACTGAGCCTCCACGTTTTTCTCTTTGAGTTGTTTAATTACCTCCCGAACCCGCTTGCGTTTCTGCTGTACGTCTGACGTGTAATCTTGATAAAAGAAGACCTTTTGCCCTCGGTATGTGTTGTTTCCAAGCTTGTTGAAGGATCGTTTCTTTAACTCTATAATTAGAAAACCTGACAATGATAGATCTTGGAGGGGCGGACTCCTTTGATTTCATGGTCAGCGAGCAATGTGTTCTCTCTTTGCACAACTCTAGTGAAGAGTGCATCAGGTTGATAATAAAAGTGATCATATCGGTCTTTTCCTTCTTTCACCCCATAAATACGCAAATTGTTTCGACGAGCTCTGGATTCCAGGTCTTCATGCTTGGTTGATAGTTTTGCTTCTCTTTGAAGTACAGTGGCAAGAAAAAGTATTTTAATATTTTGGAACTTCATGGTTTCTGCATAAATTTGTAATCAAATCTTCATCTAGGTCATGGGTATTGACAAATATATTGTGCCTAAAATAATAACAGAAAATAAATTCTGAACTTTCATGTCTTTATTGAACTTTGTTGAAAGTAAGTGAACCCTTAGAATTAATAACTGGTTGGAAGCAATAACCTCAACCTGTAGCTGTGGATCAGACCTGCACATTGTTCAGGAGGAATTTTAGCCCATTCTTCCTGCAGAACTGCTTTAGCTCGGTCATATTCTGTGGACGTCTCATGTGTATGGCTTTCTTCAAGTCATTCCATAGCATCTCTATTGGGTTGAGGTCTGGGCTCTGACTCGGCCACTCCAGAAGTCGGATTTTGTTTTTCTGAACCCGTTCTGTTGTGGACTTGGTCCGGTGTTTTGGGTCGTTCTCCTGTTGCATCACCCAACTTCTGCCCAGTTTCAGCAGACGTACAGGCATTCTCACATTATCCTGAAGAATGGTCTGATACACTTGGGATTTCATTTGGACATTGTGTCATTACTTGGGACATTTCTTCCCCTCAATGATTGCATGCTGGCCAGGCCCTGATGCAGCAAAGCAGGCCCAGATCATGCTGTTTCCTCCACCATAATTTACGGTTGGGATGATGTTTTCATGGGATGATATGCCATGCTCTTCCTACGACAGATGTAGTTCTGTGTGGTTTTTCCAACTAGTTCAATCTTAGTTTCATCAGTCCACAAAACATTTAGCCAATACCGCTATGGAGTGTCAATTTTATCGGGGTTTCTTCCCGCAGCAGGGGAGTCAGGCTGCTACTCCTCTCATGGCATCACCGGAAGTCCTCACACTAATGATTTTTTTTAAGCATTTTTTTCAATGCAACAAGGTTGTTCAAGAATGTTGTGGTATTCTGTCACACAGTATATACATATAACTATACAAATTAACCAAAACAGGCGTATCTTCAGGGTGGGCCAAGGCCAAAACAATAAACAAAAGGATCCTATGATTAGGTAGCTAGCTTACCTAAAAGGAAAAAAAGAAAATACAAATATTCTTCCCTAACTACCTAAGCAAAGAAACAGAGACAAAAGGAACCCTCTCAAAAAAAATAAATACCAGCCACACCCCTACTGCCAGTGAACCAATTGAACATTATATATATAAATACACACACACACACACACACACACACACACACACACACACACAAGTGAAGAGAATACAAAACAGATTTAGGGATAACCAAACTCAGTCAAAACCAAGCAAAAGTCAAAACCAAAACAGCAGTCAAAATACAGAATTAGCCACAAGCACACAAATCAAGCAATCTCCTAACGACAAATAACCAAACACCTCCAACATCCCACACTTCTCACTCTGTCTTCGTGTTTATAAATGACCGCCAATCAATGAGGTCATCCAGGGAGGTGGGAGCAAGGCAGGCTGGAAATCTGGGAGGAAGTTCAGACCTGCACACAAAGTCACAGCACAAAAAACTTACGTCCCAAAATAGCGTGTTATAACACTTGATAAAGGCGGTTGTTAACAAGTTGCTAAACGGGACTACAGATGTTGTTTAATGTCCCCAACGTCATCACGCCAAACAGGAAAAAACATTGCAAATAAACTGCTTCAGGTATGCTGTGCACAATTGCCAAAAAAAGTGGAAGAAGATTCATCTTCAGAGTAAATCCGTATTATAGAAAATGTTTTAAATAAATTTTGGAAAAGTTATCGATGGCTTGGTGATGGTAACGTTGAAGTTGAGCCATGGTGTAGTTCGTTTATAGCATACATACGTGCACAATACGTAGATCGCGATCGACCGGTCGATCACAAAGAAATTTGGGTAGATCGCCATTCAAAAAATAAAATAATATAGAAGTTAGCGTTGATGTACAGGACAGCCAGTCTGAGATCTCATCTTAAAGGCTAGCGAGTGAAATCAGGTACCGGGATCAAGCAAGAAACCGAAGACTTATCACTTCCATGCGGAATGGGAGGATGATTTTTTTTTAACAATCTCATATTTGAAGTGTGTTTGTCTGATCTGCCAAGCTACCATTGCTATTCCGAATAAGCGGTACTTTAGGACTGTTCATAAAAACTACGACACTGACTTCTCTCTGAAAAGCGAGCTGAGAAAGGGGGCAGCTGTAGCGCAGGTGGTAGAGCGGGATGTCCACTAATCGGCGGTTCGATTCCCGGCCCGGGTGACTCCACATGCCGAAGTGTCCTTGGGCAAACACTGAACCCCAAGTTGCTTCTGATGGCAAGTTCTGATGGCAGCTCTGCTACCATTGGTGATTGAGACACAGTGTAAAGCGCTTTGAATAAAAGAACTATATAAGTGCGCCATTTACCATTTAGGAAGGTGAAGGACCTGAAATCACAGTTGTCCGGACAGCAGTCATTTTTTCACGGCTGACTTCAAATGCTAAGGCAGCCACCGAAGCATCGTTC
>JAOUWY010000051.1:14988418-15001740 GCA_025728095.1 Prietella phreatophila | reverse complement strand
TGTGTTTCCTCTACTTCATTTCTATTTTTGCTCTATGTATTTTTTTCAGATAATTCATTATCTCACTCATAATCACAGTAACTCACTTAATTAGGATATTTAACTAAAATTACCAAAGCATCTGAAGAGATATAATCATACTTTTAATAATAATAATAATCATCATCATCATAATAATAATAATAGCAAGGGCTCCATGTTATATCATTGAGTATTGAGTGTGTGTTTCTATTCCTGAACAATCTTGAGATTGTCTGTTTCATTGATGTTTTATTTTCAGGTTTCTGTAGTTCTTCTTCTCTCTCTTTTGTGCGTGCGTGTATGAAAACTGGAATATAACATGTTTAAGCAAGTTATTTCCTACAAATTGTGTTCCTGTACATTTTCTTTATTTCCCTTTTGCTTAGCTGCTAGCCATAAATCCCTCGGATCCATCGGTGTGATGTAATGATTTATTGAAATATTGATGGACTTTACCCCACGTCTGACTGTATTTCACCTACGCTGACTAGTTATCCAATGTCTTTTGTCCTCTTCATTTCCCTTTTGTTCTGTAAATCTGTCTTACTCAAGATGAGGATGAAACTGAATCAACAGAATTCTCCACACTGCACACAAACATGGTTCATGATCCAGCAACGCTCGCCAGTCCTGATCTCCTCTCCGACATCTCGGATATGAAGCAAGACCTTATTAAAATATCTAGCTTCCTGACCAGTGAGATTTCAGATTCATCTCTGGTGGATGGATTAAAATACTATGTAGATAATGAGGATGAAGAAGAGCCATTCGAGATAGTCGAAAAGGTCAAAGGGGACTTGGAGAAGGTGGGAAAGATTCTAAGGGTTGGAAATTTTGGTAAAGAAACTGAAAAATCTAAGAGTAGTGTTAAGTTAGAGGTGGAAGAAGAGAAAAGCCAGATAATCGAGCCTTTACTTAGAGAGGTCAGAATCACAAGAGCTACCGATTGCAGTTCTGCACCCCAAAAGGATGCGTCTGAAATGGTTTCACATCTAAGTACAGATTTGGAAAGCTATCTACAACATCTGCCTGTGACTGCTCGTCCTGTTGAAGAAGAGAATATCATCGAAGAGACATTTACAGAAGTTGTGCTACCTCGGAAATGTCATCCTCCACGAATAAAAAAACCAACAAGAAAGAAGCTTAAAGAGAGAGAGTTTGTAAGCTGTAGCTCTGAAGATGAGCTAGAGAGGATGAGCTCTGAGGAATCACTCGATGGAGACACACTTCTCGGAGCCTCTGAGCTTGGAGTGCCGCCCATGTCTCCTAAGGTTGTCGAGACTCCCATTGGGTCAATCAAAGACAGAGTCAAAGCACTTCAGAAGAAAGTGGAAGAGGAGGAGAAGGAGGAGAGTGTCAAAGTCAGAGAGGTGAGACGAGTGACTGATGCCCAGAGCAAAGCTTTCCTGACCAAGAGAGAAATGGAGGAAAATTGCACTCCACCTCCTAAATCTCCAAAATCCCCTCGGTCTCAGACTGAGAGAATAGAGCACTCCATGTCTGTAAAGGAGCTGATGAAAGCATTTCAAACTGGACAGGACCCGTCAAAAAGCAAATCTCGACTCTTTGAACATAAAGCAATTACTAAGCTGGTGGAAACACCTACAACAAGAGTTTCTGAGGAAAATAAAAATGCTCAAATATCTGACCTACAAACCTCAGAAATGAAACCATCAGCAGAAGAGTTCAATACTCAAAGCATCATGGGAGAATCATCACAAATCATCCATTACCAATATCAAGAAAATAATATAGTGATTAGTGATGATATTATGTATGAGCAGGCACAAAGAACATCGGAGGATCCTAGTGTTAGCAAAACTAGTGTGGACATTTCACTAAGTAACAAAGACTCCTGGAGACCAAGCAGGCTGGACAGTGAGAACACAGTGATTGGTGTAAGAGAGGAACTATATACAGCAGCACCAAATGAACATAAAATTGAGCAAGGAGAAACTTCAAATGTGTCCTCTGGGTATGAGGAAGAGGGTAAGGAAGAGATATTATTTAATGAGGATAAAATCATACAAAATAATGAATACTCTAAGGAACTGTGTCAAGTGAAAATACAAGCTAAAGACTCAACAGTAACTTTGGAAGTGTACCACCATGAGGAAGAACAGCATAGTCCTGATCTACTGCACTATAATAAGCTAAGCACCAGCCATGAACGGAGAACATCTGAAGAATCACAGATTAGCCCAAACCGGAAACATTCTGAAGACTTCAGTGCTGTTATCAAGGAAGAACTCAAAGAGAGTCCAGAGTATCAGCTGTTTATACAGGCAGCAGATCCATCGCCAGTCAGCTACACATCATACAGCAAGACTCGTATTATAAAAGATGCTGATCAGATGCAGCACTCTGCTGTGGAACACCAATCATACAAACCAAAGCCAGCAGTCAGATTTGCTCCTACAGTGGTCCAGAGTGAGAAATGTATTTCAGCTATAATTCACGATGAGGACATAAATGAAGCAGGTGAAGATTCAACTGACATTATGGTCAGGAGTAGGACCCCTAGAACAAGCTTAGGAGAGTATGATGCTTATGAAGAATTTAAACAAATTGCACAAATATGTCCAGAAAAGCTAATAGAAAGTGACCAAAAGGTTAAATCCCCCACAGAGCCAGAAGACCAACATGAGGAGAAGAGTGCAAAGCAATTAGCATACACAGAAAGTAGAAGTCCAACCAAAAATGCAGTCCAAATTAGACTTGAAGAAACACAAGAGGAAGAAGAAAAAGAGCAGCAAGATCATGACACAAGGCAAGTGACATTTTATATGGAGATCAAAAGTCCAGTCTATACAGAGCTGGAGTTCATGCAAAAGTCACCCACAGATATCAAAAGCCAAGTTCAAACAGAGCAGGGAACCAGTTTTCAAGTTAAAAGAGACCAGTTGAGTCAGGATATGTGTAAGGATGAGGTTTCCTCTATAGAAACTGCTGAGTCTGAAGAATTTCAGAAAATTCAGCAAATGTCATCTAGACCACATGATCTGGAAGGCCCACAGCCTTTAACAATAAGTGATTTTAAAATCAATTCACCTGAGATGGCGCCTGATAAAGAGGATATCTCTCCAGACTCAGTGCAAGTATCATCAACAGAAATCAAATGTCCAGTCCAAACAGAACTCGAGGAAACACATCTACCTGAGACAGAGGAAGAATCCCAGCAGGTGTACATAACTACAGTGGAAACAACGATTTTTACAGAAATGCAAACACAAGCTCACATAGAGGAGGGGATAGGTTTTACTGTTGAATCTGGTATTTCAGTTCAGAATCTGGATAACAGCTATGAGGCTCCTGTACCTGAGAAAACTAAACAAATTAGAGGTCTTTATGAGATTTCCTCTGAAGTTCAGGAAATTCTGGAACTGTCTTATTCCACATTCTCTACATCTAGCCCTGACATCCTTGATGACCTACAGTACATAACAAGTGATCCTGAAAGTGGCTGCAAATCAGACTCACTGGAGATGAAACCTGGTAAGGAGGATTTTTGTACTCAAAGGTCTCCTGACTCTGTGCAGGTGTCATCCAGAGAAATCAAATGTCCTTTCCAAACAGAGAGAACAGACTTGCATGAGACAGAGGAAGATGATCAGCATGGGTATAAGAATACTGTGGAAAGGTTTTCACCTACAGAAATCCAAATGCAAATCCAGACAGAGGAGGAAATAAGTGTTAATGTGGGAGTAGATAGTCCAATTCAGGTTCTGGATGACTATCATGTTTATGCACTTAAGGAAAGTAAACAAACTATAGATATTTATGAGATTTCCTCTGAGGAAACTGCCAGGTCTGAAGAATATCAGCAAATTCAGCAAAGGACGTATAGTGCTGTTGACCTCTGTGACCTGCACCCTGTAATGATAAGCAGTCCTGAAAGTGCCTACCAGGTAGACCCCCTGGAGTCTCCTGAAGATCTCTCATATCACAAGTCTCCGGACTCAGTGCAAGAATCATCAACAGAAATCAAAGGTCCAGTCCAAACAGAGCTCGAGGAAACACATCTACCTGAGACAGAGGAAGAATCCCAGCATGTGTACATGACTACAGTGGAAGCAACAATTTTTACAGAAATCCAAACACAAATCCAGACAGAGGAGGGAATAAGTGTTAATGTGGGAGTAGATAGTCCAATTCAGGATCTGGAGGACACCTATCAAGTTTATGCACTTAAGGAAACTGAACAAACTAGAGATATTTATAAGATTTCCTCTGAAAAAACTGCAGAGTCTGAAGAATTTCAAGAAATTCAGCAGAGGTTGTGTAGTGCTGTTAACCTACAGCTTGTAACAATGAGTGGCCCTGTAAGTGCCTGCCAGGTAGACTCCCAGGAAACTACATCTGGTAAAGAGGATCTCGCTTCTCCTGGCTCAATGCAAGTATCAGTAACAGAAATCAAAAGTCCAGTTCAAGTAGAGCTTGAGGTGACACATTTACATGAGACAGAGATGGAAGACTATCATGGGTTTATGACTTTAGTGGAAAAGTTTTCACCTTCAAAAAGTCCAGACCAAACGGAGCAGGAAATAAATGTTGAAGATGATTGTTTGGTTCAAGATCTGTGTGACAACTACAACGTTTCTCCAGTTAAAGAAACTAAACAAATGAAAGGAATTGTTGATGTAGAAACTGTAGAAACTGCCAAGTCTGAAAGATTTCATGAAAGTCAGCAAACATTGTCAAGACCAGACAATTTAGAAGACCTACAACCTGTAACGATGAGTGACCCTAAAAGTGTATGCCAAGAAGACTCATTGGAGACTACGCCTTGTAAAGAGGATTTGTCTTCTAATAAGTCGCCTGACTCCATCGACCCAAGTCCAACCAAGGACTTTCCATGTCCCGACTCTTTAGAGACAAGTCCCACAGGCCAGAGACCAGACTTCAAATGCCCAGAGCTATTATATCAAACCAGCAATGACTCGCAAAACAGTCCGTTTGCAGTCATCCTGACAGAAAACATAGATCTGGAAATGAGTAATGAAATGATAATCCAAAGTGAAACTGAGATTCCAGGCTCACAGTGCCTTTCAACTCCCTTAAAGCCACTTTCAACGCTGCTGGATGAAGAAAACCTTCAAAGTAATGGTCTGGTACAAAGCCAGGCCACACCAAATGAAGAAATTCAAGAAATTGGAACATTTGATGAAATGAAGGATCCTGAAATGGAGAAGTTTGATTCAGCCAGCTCTGTAGAGCTTATGGTGGATGATGTGATGATGATGACAAAAGGACTGTCAATCCAAAACGAGGATAATGGTTCATTATATTCGGAAATTCCTGATACACAGGATCCATTGGCGCCTTTACAGCCATCTCTAGAGGGAGCTGACGAGGAAGCGCAGGAGATCAGTGAACTGAAAAAGCAGTTCACTCCTGAGGAAAATATGTTCAAGATGGCAGCAAAAATCCGGGTCTTTGATGAAATTGAAAAGGAAACCAAAACAAGAAAGGTTAGATTTGATTTCATCACTTCATCCCAGAATAGAGATGATGACCTGCAGGAAAAGGAAGAAGAGCTTCAGTCCTGTGATGAAAGTCCACTAGATTATGAAGAGGAAGACACAAAGCAGAAGTGTGGACCTGAGTCCAGTATTGTGTCGTGTTCATATCGACAGTCAGAGTGGTGCGATGACACACCACTAACTGAACTACCACAAGAGGAACCTGAACAAGCCCTGAGTGAAAGTCAGGTATCAGAGTGTACTTACAGCCATGAATATGGAGCTCCAGAGATTGGTGATGTGGATATTGAGGTGTTACCTATGCAAATTCACATTGATAAAAAGGAACTGAGCCATGAAGATTTTTCTCCTGAGTGCCTTATTAAAGAAGACAAAGCTGACACAGTGGCAGCTTTGGCTGAGGATTCTGCTGCAATGTTAGTGGTCAACAAAACTGATAGCATCTCTGATATTGAGTGTCACACCATTATTGAGACTGAAACTGCAGAAATGCCTCAGTCTTTTATCGACACTTTGTGTCCTGTAAATGATGGAAGACCTAAGGAAGAACATCAATCACACTCATATAGTTATGAAGAGGATCATGGAGGGAAATCACAAAGAATTTCAGAACTGATTCTGGGAGATTTAGTTCCTTGGAGTGTAGAAGTGGAGGATGATGAAAGCTCACATGTTGAGGCTGAAGAGCAGAAAAATCATTCCCAGAACTTGGACACTCGGTCTCAGGAGTCTACACCTGAAATGCCTCCTGCTCGAACTCCTACAGAAAATGGGCAGCCAAACCCTTTCTTGTTCCAAGAAGGGAAACTCTTTGAAATGACAAGAGGTGGCGCTATTGATATGAGCAGAAGGAGCATGGAGGAAGAGCAGGATGCATTTGTCTTTTTCCCCATAAGGAAGGACCCTTCTGAGGACAGTTCCTGTGAGCAAGTAAGGGAAAGTGCAATGGAATTTAGCACCTCACTGGAAATTTCATTAGATTCAAAAATTGAAGATTCACCAGAGGATGTTTCTGGTCCTTTAGATGAGCGAAGAGATTCAGAAAGTCACAGTGACTCAGAGAGCCCAAACGAGAAAGATCTAGGATTTGATTCATCAATAACAGACATTGATACTGCCACATCTACAGTGACCAGATCCATCTACTCTCAGCAGGACATGGAGTCATCTGATTCATCAGCAGAGGATGATCAGCACTCGGTAATTGAAATAACTACACCTACTCAAGATGATCTTACACTCCCTAGTGGAGAGGCATTGCAGATATCATCACACTGGTCTCTCAGCTCACCCAAAGATCCTGCTGCAGAACCTGAGAGCAGGAAACCAAAATCAAAGATTCCAGTGAAAGCAACCAGCTTTGACCATGTTTTGGGGAAAGGTGACTCTGCTGAGCAAAAACGAAGGCCCAAATCAGAGGCGGATATCAGCGTCTCAGACTTTATCAGTGGTGTTCATTCTTCATCAGTGAAACCAAAGACTCATGTATCCAAAATACCTGTGTCTGTGGAACAAATATCATCAGATGCACCTTATTCACGTCATCTCCAACACACTCATGAAGGTGGAGGTGCAGAAAAGTCTCCAGATGAAATGTACAGTCCCCAAACTGTCCTTGATGGAGACAGCAGGTCAACGCCATTCCGAACCCGCTCTGTAGGAGAGGACATATTTGAAACCAGACCAAACTGGGAGGATTGTGTAGAGACGCAGATGCAACGACTCTCAGACAGCAGTAGTCCAGATCAGAGTAAAGGTACCTATATGGTTTATGGACCCTTCTTCCCTACCCTTAAAAATTAACCCTTAGTTCTTGCCCTCATTTTCTGTTTGTACCTGTCCTGTCCTGTCCTGTGGTGTTTGTATCATCCCCTGTGCCTTATGTCCGTTTGTGGAGTGATGTTTGTGCTGTATCTTGTCTGATTTCAGTCTTTTTTTATACACATATTCATATAAATGTTCAAATCTCAAGATTGAGTTATTTAAGGGTACTTAAACCAAGCATTTTATAAATTTCTGGGTTTTTTTTTTTTACATTGTAATAACTTCCATCACTTTAGCATGGCTTTCTATTGTTTGAATGTTTTCGTTTTTTTTAGTGTTTCACTCATTTGTCACTTTTTTAATCAAGTTTTACTCAATTATGAGGTTTTTCCAAATAAAATGTATTTATTATACATCAGACTGTTATATAAACTGTTATGTCACTCCCTTTTATTTTGATTATAATCATGTATCTGATAATATAAATGTTCATGCACGATGTTGACAGTGGACTGGCACGATGATGCCGATCGTAAAGAGGAAATTTTGTCCATCATTGCTGATCTTCTCGGGTTTAGCTGGACAGGTGAGTTATGATCTCAAGTTAGCGGTGACATTGTGAAGTATGAAAAGTTTGTCAAAGATAACTGTCCTCCTGACCAGTCCATCAGATATGTTTGCTGTCAGAAGTTTGTGTCTCTAATTCTTACCTCCAAACTTTTCTACTTTTTATGTGCAATTGAATTTCCTCTGCTTTTTTCTATTCCTTTATATGTGATGTCTGATCTGTTTTAATAAACTTAGTTCATCAGTAATGTTCTGAAATTCAAACTGTGACTGCTGTGATCGTTTATAGAGTTAGCTAAAGAGCTGGAGTTCAATGAAAATGAAGTTCAGCAGGTTCGTGCAGAGAACCCGAACTCACTGCAGGAACAGAGTACCGCTCTTCTACAGCGCTGGACTGAGCGTGAGGGCAAACACGCCACTGGTCAGTTCTTTATCTGGTAGTCTTAATAACACTCCTGTAGTGTACACTACTAATACTGTGTATGTGTGTGTGTGTGTGTGTGTGTGTGTGTGTGTGTGTGTGTGTGCGTTCAGAGGACTGTCTGATAAAGAAACTGACTAAAATAAACCGCATGGACATCATCCACCTCATCAAGACTCAGCTCAACAAATCAGTGCAGGAACAAACGTCCAGAACATACGCCGAGATCGAGAGAACACTGGACCACAGTGAAGGTTCAGTACACCACGCACACACACGTGCGCACATGCACAGAACGGTAGTAGTAGTGTATATCAGGATCAGGCACTCTCTCTCGTATTGGTTATGGAGCTTTCTCTGTATCTGTATAAACACTACAATGAACACCATGCATGTGTGTGTGTCTATGTGCGCGCGTGCGTGCAGCTCTGTCCTCAGTACAGGAGGTCAGTCCCCGGATGGTGATGAGAGTGGATGTTTCCCAGAAGC
Organism: Prietella phreatophila; assembly: GCA_025728095.1. Lineage (NCBI taxonomy): Eukaryota > Metazoa > Chordata > Actinopteri > Siluriformes > Ictaluridae > Prietella > Prietella phreatophila. Next base: position 14,992,995 of record JAOUWY010000051.1, on the reverse strand, counting down.
CCCCAGCTGCAGTGTCAGAGGAGGACCTATCGGTGGCCTCGCTGCTCGACATTCCTTCCTGGGCGGAACCTGTAGGTCACGCCCACTCCGAGAGTATCCATGGAGACATGCTAGAGGTCACACAGTGAGTATCTTTTATCTGAAAATCTTCTTCTACTTCTTCTTCTTTTCTTCTTCTTCTTCTTCTACTACTAATAATAATAATAAGAAGTAGTATTAATATCACAGCATGATGATCAGAGGCTTCATCTAACTCTCACTAATCACCTGACTGTTACACTTGTATAAGTGTAGTTAGCTTCAGTATGCTGCTGGTGTGTATTACAGAGATGAGTGGGCGTGTCAGGGGGCTGAAACAGACTCGACACATGGGCCTCCACAAGCACCAGTAAGTTTCTGTGTTAATGTGTTGCGTTTCAGTGTGTTAAAATTGCTCTGTTCTCTCATCGAGTAATGCACTATCAGCACTACAATATCCCGATCATGTGAAGCACAAGTATCATTAATGCTACACTGCACCTCTTATAGCTAATTTCATTCCAACTTTAGTTTAACTTTAATTTTAATGTGGAGTGTTTTGTTGCGCATTTGTTTAAAACAATCATTGTTTCATGTGTAAATTTTAAACAGATTTTGAATGTCTTCTAAGGTGTGTTTAGTGGGCGGGACCGAAGCATGTGTTTTTAGCGGGCGGGACCGAGGCGTGTGTTTAGCGGGTGGGACTGAGGCGTTTACTTAACGGGCGGGACCGAGGCGTGTGTTTAGCAGGCTGGACCGAGGCGTGTGTTTAGCGGGATAGACTGAGGCGTGTGTTTAGCGGGCGGGACCGAGGCGTTTACTAAGCAGGCGGGACCGAGGCGTGTGTTTAGCGGGCTGGACCAAGGCGTGTGTTTAGCGGGCTGGACCAAGGCGTGTGTTTAGCGGGAGGGACTGAGGCGTGTGTTTAGCGGGCTGGACCGAGGCGTGTGTTTAGCGGGTGGGACTGAGGCGTTTACTAAGCAGGCGGGATCGAGGCGTGTGTTTAGCGGGCGGGACCGAGGCGTGTGTTTAGAGGGCTGGACCGAGGCGTGTGTTTAGCAGGTGGGACTGAGGCATTTACTTAGCGGGCGAGACCGGGGCGTGTGTTTAGCGGGCTGGACCGAGGCGTGTGTTTAGCAGGCGGGACTGAGGCGTGTGTTTAGCGGGCGGGACTGAGGCGTTTACTTAGCAGGCGGGACTGAGGCATGTGTTTAGCGGGCAGGACCGAGGAGTGTGTTTAGCGGGCTGGACCGAGGCGTGTGTTTAGCGGCCGGGACCGAGGCGTTTGCTTAGTGGGCGAGACCGAGTCGTTTGCTTGGCAAGCTGGACCGAGGCATTTGCTTAGCGGGCGGGACCGAGACGTGTGTTTAGTGGGCGGGACCGAGGCATGTGTTTAGTGGGCGGGACCGAGGCATGTGTTTAGTGGGCGAGACCGAGGCGTTTGCTTAGCGGGCTGGACCGAGGTGTGTGTTTAGCGGGCTGGAGACCAGGTGTGTGCTTAGCAGGTGGGACCGAGGCGTTTGCTTAGTGGGCGGGACTGAGGTGTGCTTAGTGGGCGGGACCGAGGCATGTGCTTAGTGGGCGGGACTGAGACATGTGTTTAGTCGACGGGACTGAGACATGCGTTTAGCGGGCGGGACTGAGACGTGGTGTCCTTCTGAGACTATGCTTCACTTTCACTTTCACTTTTACTTGTGATGTTTTGCAGAAAAGTTACAGTAAGCACCGGTGTGTGAATTTATGAGATTGTCCAGTGTTTATATCTACAGTGACCTCCAACTGACGTCTGATCTCCACTTCCATCATTTGATTTATTATAAACCTTTTTCTATTGCATTTCATCATCCAGCTCTCAGCTGCAGGTCAGGATGCAGATCAGGCTCTGAGCGAATCTGAAGATCACAATGTCCTGAGTCTCTCACCTGCAACAGAAGCTCCAAAGACATACTTCAACTTCAGTCAGTCCTCCATTGACAGGGTTTCATGTGAGGTTTCAACAGATAGGCATCTAAACCAAGATGAGGTTTTGACATATATGTCACAAGGACATGCTGAGGAACATCTGAGATCACCAGCTGATGATCTTTCTCCTGTGTATGAGAAAAGTGACATGGAAGAAAGTGAGAAGTCCTCCGAGTTTCTACAGTCTCGTCTGTCTGGCTCTGAAGCTTACAACATTCTGCAACTCACTGAGAGTGATCAGGGACCTGGAGAGGAACCTACTCCTTCAGAGGACCAAATCATGAAGAGATCTGCTGCAGAGGACAGGACATCTGAGTCTGATTACGTTTTTGTAAATCCTGAATCTGATCAGCTCTCAGCTGAAGAACATGCTGAGTTTGATTCAGCATGTCATTACAAAGGTTACATGGAGAAACAGGAACCATCAAAAGGTTGTAATGAAGTGTCTCAGATACCTGAAGCAGAGACGGAAGCTGTTAGTCCAGAGAAATCTTCACAGATGATTATACCAAGTGTACAGGATGCTGCATCTCCTGAAGAATCGCTAGGACAGAGAAATCTTTCAGAGGAGCTGCATGATGATCAAAATTTCTCTCAACAAGAACAAAAACATGACATTCAAGAACCTCAGAATATCTACACTGAAGATGCTGAAATGCAGTGTGAGCTCCATCTTGAAGACAAGATCACATCAGACTGTTCAATTCTGAAAGAGAGCATTCTTCAGCAAGATGTTTCACCACTTTCTCACTCAGAGCTTTCTCCACAAACACCAGACACAGTCAGAGCCACACGACACTTTGAGTTTGGGGAGGTTCTTTGGGCACCAGAAAGAACCTCTGATCAGGAGTCATATCAGCTTCTCACCAAGGTTCCTGAGATGGCAACGTCTCAAAGCTCAGACCGTCCACAATCAGAATCTTTTATATCTCATTCACCATCTCACTTTTCAGAGGAGGCTTCATTCAGCCGCAGTGTCTTTGAATCTGGCCAATCTACTGTACGCTCCTTAAGTACAGATGAAGCTCTGGCATTACTTCAAAAACTTGTTCCTACAGAAAATCCGCTGACTGGTGAAGGCATCTTTTTGGAGATTGCTGAGTCATCATCTGTAAGTCACGATGAAACACCCACAAAAACACTTTCCGAAGCTGAGGAGCCTGAAATCATGAAAATGCATAAAGAACATGCTCATGATCTCCAGACTGCCCTCCACTTGCCTAAAGAGCAAGAGATGGTCTTGACAAACTCAAATTACTCAGAAGTGGGACTAGAACAAAATGTAGCTTGGGCAACATGTGTTATCTTAAAGCCACAAGAACACTGTGCTGAAAGTCTGAGCACATCTGAGACCGGTGAAGAGGAGAACCAGGATTCTATCCAGGACTGCATGGAAGCACCAGTCATCCATGAAGCTTTAGAAGAGTCAGAGGGAAGACAGGAGCCAGCAAGATTGAAGAAGAGTTTTCAATCTTATATTTGTTCTTCTGAAGAAGCTCCTCCTCATGGGGATGTTATGGATGATGATGATGAGCTGAGGAGGGTAAGATCAGAGCATGGTCCTTCTCTCCATTTTTATCTCCAGCTTCAATTTTTGCTCCTCCTAGTTCCTGGAATGAGGAAGACATTTTAGTTTCTGTAGTTAGATGAATCAGCAGGATTTCTAACATCATGACTTCTGCACTTGTTTTTGTTTGCTGTATAAAATTAACTAGAGAAGAGTTTCTGGAACCTGTGCGGTGTAAAATATCTCCAGATGGACTGATGACTCCTGCACTGATGGTTGATGATGATTGTCTCATTTGCATGAATGTTCTGTGTGATCCTGCTGCATGTTCTCCTAAGAGCTGAGGTTCTGCTTTACTCCTGTTCTTCAGTCACATCCATCTAGTTCAACATTCTTCCAAAAATCAATTTCCATGTCAAGTGCAGAAACAGGAAGTGACATGACTGCATGTAGAAAGCTGTCTTTTATTTTGATTTGTTCTTTATTTTGATGTGTTTTCTTTGGATAAGGTTCTGTGTTTTGATTGGTTATTGTCTTAACATTTTCTTTGGATAATGTTTTTACTTTGAATGGATATTGTTTTTTTATTTTAATTGAGTAATGTTTATTTTTTATTTGTTGATGTTCTTTACTGTGATTGGCTTATGTTTATTCTGATTAGATAAGATTCTCTACTCAGTGCTGATAGTTAAGAGAAGTCTGGGCATGGTTGGAGGTTGAGGAGGATTCCAGGGTGATGATGAAAATGGGTTTTGATCAGACTGGAGGTGACTGAACAGCGGTGTTTGATTTCTGTTTCTGATCCTGAAGTGTTTACTGTGGGCTGTGTCATTTCCTTATTGCTGTTTGATGATGATGATGATGATGATCTTTTCTTGAACCTGCTGCTTTGTGAAGAATCTGTTTGTAATCACTTGGTGGAAGTTGGTCTTTGTGCTGATTTGGGTAACAGTTGTAAAGAGATGACGTCCGGGTGCAGTTTTTTCTTTATTTACTTCTTCACTCCAAACCCGACCCCTCTGTGTGTGTGTGTGTGTGTGTGTGTGTGTGTGTGTGTGTGTGTGTGTGTGTGTGTGTGTGTGTGTGTGTG
>JAOUWY010000051.1:14844668-14858201 GCA_025728095.1 Prietella phreatophila | reverse complement strand
ACACACACGAACACACACGAACACACACGAACACACACGAACACACACGAACACACACGAACACACACGAACACACACGAACACACAGGGTACACCCTGGACCGGTGCCAGTCCAAACTTACAGACATCTAAAAGTGTCCACAGTCTACAATGTGTAGTAAAGTGTGTAAAAACGCTCGCTTTTGGTTTGGTTTCTCGAGCCGTGACTATAATGCCTGGGTGAGAGTAACGATCAAAATGACAATGCGAAAATAAGACCTTAATGCTAATACCTCGAATCTGTTCCTCACCCAGAGTTAACGCACCGTAAAGTAAACATGTCAAATCTCTGAACAGGTTTAAAAACAGCTTTTATTTACTTCACAAAGGCTGAAATCTCTTACTTTTGATATCTTACAGGGAAGTTAAAGTCACTGGTGAACTTTCCGGTCACGGCTAAGCTTATACCATTTAACATTCATTACATATTGAATGAGATTTAGAAACTGTTTAATAAGAAACTACCAGATAATAATGTTCCGTCTGTTTTTTGGAACTCGAACACTCAAAAAAAAATAAATAAATAAAATATGTACAATTTCAAATAACGAGTTAATAGTATCAATACTTTTTTTTTTTTTAACTGGAATATTAAAACTCTACTTTATTAAAACTTTACCCCGATATAACCGTAAAACACTGAAGTTACGAAGTGCATTATACACGTAGACATATACTGTACCTCACCTCTACAAATACACTCAATGTGTGCAAACATTTAGACAATATGCTCCTACAGCGTTAAGCTTTTTCATTCGCTGAAGTGGGAAAAAGAAAACAAAACAAGAAAAAGAACACTAGCTAAGGAAAGAGGGGTTTTTTTTGTTGAGGTTTAAGATGTAAAGTTACAGCAGAAAACAAAAGACTTCACACTATAACAGTAAACTATAACAGTGTGAACGATCTGACAAGCTAGAATCTTAGCAAAAGTTATTATTATTATTATTATTATTATTATTATTAAAAACACAAGAGGAACTTTGAGTTTGTAAGAAGGCCGTACGCTGAATTTCTCGTCACCGAGTCCATCGTGCAGTTTCATGCTAAAGAAAGAACAGAAACATCATTTTATTTTTATTTGCAGAAGGAATATTTCCAGTTCCGCAAAAATAGAACTTAAACCATTATAAATAAGGTTCAAAAAGAAATCAATAGCAAATGAAATTACTTATATCGGGTGAATCTGAACTCCGTCTGGGTTCTGTTGTCTGCTCTTACACAATCCAGCAGTGAAATAAAAGATGGAAATCATCATCATCATCATCACAACGAAACCTGAAACACACCACACACGATTTTCATATTACATTACATTCGATACACGTATAAATAGATAAGATTCAATGTAATAAATTTCCCCAGACCGAGTCAGGGTGTTGTGTGTGTATGATGTACAGAACTGGGTGTGAAAAGATACCGGAGAACGTTCTGATCTCAGACGGTGACGCCACACAGATAATGAAAGCTTGAGCGCTCACCTGAGACGTGGACATGAACACCTGAGCCTTGTGCTCGCTCTCCAACACGGACATTGCGTTGACCTCAAAAGGCCTGCACCATTTTAACGTGTCGGTTTCGATTAAGTAGAGAACCATCCAGACTCCAGATGTGAGGACGGAGTAGAGGAGTTTATTCTGATTGCAGTCAATCTTTCTGAAGCAGTCCATGACACAATAAGACATGAGGAAGGACACAACAGAAGGGCCGAAGGCGTACAGAAGAGACGTCACTATATTCTGGACTTCTTCGCAAGGACAAACAAACTCATCATCCATGTTTTCCTCGAAAAAGTAAAGTAGAAGGCTGATGATCGATGATTGCCCAGATGGCTTCTGCAGAAACTCCGTGAGAACCTTCGGGTCGGCCATGACAGCAAGTCAGAGATGATCCTTAACCTCAGTCCTGTAACGATTGTGAGATGTGTTTGATCACTGCTCTCTCATATACACAGGTACACTGCTGCGTGTTCATCACTCCTCCCCTATTACACACGCCGACATGTCCGAATTTAAAGTTCACTAGGGGAGGAGACGTCATTACTTCTGGTGAAAAGTGTCACAGGAAAACGTACTCGTGATCCATAACGCATGCCTTCAGACCAATGCAACAACTTTGAGTCACTCATAACAGCGACACATCTTATAGGAGGTTTGCAGGCCATATTTCTTACCTGACATGTAGATGATCTTGTCTCAGTGGGACGTCTGGCTTGTGTTCAGTTGAGATTTATTTGATCACAGGGTTCAAATAACAACTGATTCACGTCCATGGCTTGGAGAGTTTTCCAAAACTACAGAAAGTTCAACCATCTCCACTTTAGACTGATCTTCATCCATCACAAGCAGCGAAGAGGACGAGATCCGTGCAATTTGAGGCTTTTCACTCTTGAAGTTCTGGTGTAGATCTTTAAGGGAGTGTTGTATAGCATGGAATACTCATTTTTAATGCTGCTTGAATTCATTTTTCGCTGCTAATTGAGCACGTCAGGCCGTCCAGACGCTGTAGCGTGTCCACCAGAACTCAAACAACGACAAAATCACAGTTTTCCTGTGAAGTGCTGGATGACTGAGAAGGTTCTCCTCCAGCTCTGCAGTGAGTGAGAGAGAGAGAGAGAGAGAGAGAGAGAGAGAGAGAGGTCATAAAACCGCACAGCACACGTTTGCAGTCTACATTCACCTTTTTTCTTTTTTTCAAAACACCAGGTGCACTTGATGTGCGATGAGGTGAAACACCGACATTTCTGAAGATTAAAGCACAAATTGCGTTCTTCATGTCTGATGTTCTGTGTTGGACTGCGTGTGGTGCCGGTTGTAGGGGTCATAACGTTCACGAAATGGAAATAAATAGCGGTGACATCACTACGGTGCATTACGAAAACAATGCCGTTACGGATTCGTACATTTATTGGATTAAATCAAAAATAGAAAACAAAATACAAGATTATTTTGCTGCCACACAATGGCGTTCCTGCTCATCTGGAGTTCAGCGTTCCTCAGTTCACTATAAACTATACACTCAACACTGAGGAGGAGGAGAAGGAGAAGAAAAGAAAGGTCTTTGCAAACCAAGCCAGAAATGATGTGATGATCGTGTGATGATAACGAGACACAAAACACAGGAAGGTACACCCTGTGCAGCACTTCCACAGCATCCACATCAAAATGTCTTTGAAGTCAGAGCTGAACTTCCGTTCAGTACGTTCCTCACACAGTTTCACACCTGCACAAGTAAAAACGTGCACCGTGCACTGCAGGAACATGTGATGGGGTTCACCAACACGACGGACAGCGTGCCTGGAGGTGTGAGGCAAACATGCGCCCTATTATAGTCATCATGATTATTATTATTAAAATCAGCCAATCACGTGGCAGCAGTGGAATGTATATAAAATCATGCCGATACAGATCTAAATCTTAGTTATGAATGGGCAGAAGCACCTTGTCGGTGAGGTGAAGGTCACACGTCACCCACTGAGACTTGTGGGACACTGGTGGTCAGTCTGTGTGGAGCAGATGTGGACCTCCTCCAGGTAAGGGGTCGTAAAGGAGGAGTACAACGCAAAACGAAGCACTCTGACGTTCATGAAAAGATGTGCTGTGCCCTGTGAGTCAGTCGAATTGTTTGTGTAGACAAATGACATCTGTACCTCTTCTGTAGCTGGTCTGTAGCTCTTCTCTCAGACACCAAGATGACGACAGGACAGCTTCCCAGGAAACGGCATCAGTTTAAAGAGCGGCAGATTTTCAGCACTGGTTTTCAACCCGTTTACATTCACCTGTCTCTGAAGCAGCTCAGGAACGCGCAGACGGAACTGTATGATAATCAGCTGTTAATCTGTTAGATGTTCTCCTCGTTTTATTTCTTACTGCAGGCGATATCTAGTTTAAAGATCCTTCATAACTCCAATTTCATTAAAGCATCAAATCTTGTCCCAACACTTTGGGAGTTGGTGATGCCAGCGCTGCAAACAATGATACTTACACTGGGGTGTATACTCAGAAGGCGTGGCATGGACCGGTACAAGAGTGTGTGTGTGTGATTGAGTACAGGTGTGTGTGATCAGAATCAGGGTGACTGTGACAGACTTCTCGATGGTTGGGAGTTGTAGTCCTTTGGCAGCCATGTTTGTAGGCGGCTATGTGTCACCTGATGTGGAATGTCCAGGTGCAGCAGCAGCAGCATCACGTCCTCTAACAGCGCGAGAGTCTGAGCTCAGTAATCGTGTATTTTAACAGATGTTGAATTCCTCTAAGGTGTAATGCTAAAGTACGAGGGGGTTTTATTATAAAATTCCGTTTACGGTGTGTTTGTACGGTACGTTCGCTGTGTTCCTTCATGCTTGAGCTTCTGCTGTAGTGTGTGTTCTAACAGGTTTCCCGGTCCCTGCTCGCAGAGCGTTTTCACTTTCAGGTATTTTTGCAAAAATAAAAAATAAATGAGTGTGATATAAACACAGGAAGTAAAACCTGTGCAGTGGTTTGTTGGTTGGTTATTTGCAGCGTCCGCTGCTCGCTGAGACTCCGTAAAGTTCACACCTTCGAAATGACAGAAACTGAAATGTGCACTTCCTTCCATCTCGATCTTTCTTATAGTTTTGTATTTCACATGTAAAGTGTTTAGTCTTAAAAATGAACAAGGAGATCATTTTTCTAATCCTGAGTGATATTGCACTGAGCAGCAACAACAACAACAACAACCACCACCACCACAACAACCACAACAACGACAACCACAATAACAACGACGACAACCACAAGAACAATGACGACAACAACAACCACCACAACAACAACAACAACAACCACAACCACCACAACAACAACAACAACAACAACATAATGTTTATGGCGTATAAGTGCAGAAAATAAAATAAATGATAAATTATTAATTTACCGAACGTAATAAATAAATAAATAAATAAACAGGATATTATTTTAATAACATGAAGATCACAAAAATAAATAAAAGAAATCTGTCTGTTTAAAAATAATAAAAACTTCAGATTTTTTAAAGACTTCAAATGACACCATAATGGACCCCTTAACCATGTCAAACAGCAGAAGAAAACCTATAACACACACACACACACACACACACACACAAATACAGACACACACATACAGACACACACACACACACACACACACACATACACAATGTCGCAGCCTGTGTGTCTGGGTGTTGTAAAGGTCAGCAGTTTATCTGATCACACGCTGCAGCGCTAACATCATCAACCCCCTCCCTTCCAACACACACACACACACACACAAACAAGCACACACACACACAATGTGTTGGAGGGACACTGACCGGAGGAGTGCAGACGGTTTGTAGCATCGTGGTCGCTGTCTCCCTGCTCACTGTCTCCATGACCGCTGTCTTTAGAGCTCACTATATCCTCCTGAAAGACAGAACTGTACAGACAGAGAAAGAGGGAGAGAGAGAGAGAGAGAGAGAGGGCGAGAGACAGAGTGAGAGATAGGGTGAGAGACAGGTCGAGAGACAGAGTTAGAGACAGTGGGAGACAAAGTGAGAGACCGGTCAAGAAACAGAATGAGAGACAGGGTGACAGACAGAGTGAAAGACAGGGTGAGAGACAGGGCAAGAGACAGAGCGAGAGACAGGGGAAGAGAAAGAGAGAGAGACAGGGTGAGAGACAGGGCAAGAGACAGAGAGTGAGACAGGGCGAGAGACAGTTAGAGAGAGACATGGGGTGTAAGAGACAGAACGAGAGACAGGGAAAGAGACAGAGAGCGAGACAGGGCGAGAGACAGTTAGAGAGAGACAGGGGGAGAGACAGGGGGAGAGACAGGGCAAGAGACAGAGCGAGAGACAGGGAAATAGACAGAGAGCAAGACAGGGCGAGAGACAGTTAGAGAGAGATGGGGGAGAGACAGGGCAAGAGACAGAGAGAGAGACAGAGAGAGAGAGACAGATACAGGAGAGTGTGATAAGTTTGGAGTATAAACCCTAGTAATTTTGAACTTGTGGTGGTGTTTATTTACCTGTTAACACGACGTGGTCTATCATGGTAACTGTGTTCTGTCCTCTGATGTTTTATCTAAATACAACAGCAAAAGCCTCATTAAGCTCTTTAAAAACACACACACATAGAGTAATGTCTACAGTGTTTCAGTAATGTCTGCAGTGTTTAAGTAATGTCTACAGTGTTTCAGTAACGTGTACAGTGTTACATTAACGTCTACAGTGTTACATTAACGTCTACAGTGTTTCAGTAACGTCTACAGTGTTTCAGTAACGTCTGCAGTGTTAGAGTAACGTCTACAGTGTTTCAGTTACGTCTACAGTGTTACATTAACGTCTACAGTGATAGAGAAACGTCTACAGTGTTAGAGTAACATCTACAGTGTTACATTAACGTCTGCAGTGTTAGAGTAATGTCTACAGTGTTACATTAATGTCTACAGTGTTACATTAACATCTACAGTGTTTCAGTAACGTCTACAGTGTTAGAGTAACGTCTACAGTTATAGAGTAATGTCCAGTGTTACATTAATGTCTGCACTGTTTCAGTAACGTCTACAGTGTTAGAGTAACGTCTACAGTGTTTCAGTAATATCTGCAGTCTTACATTAACGTCTACAGTGTTTCAGTAACGTCTACAATGTTAGAGTAACGTCCGCAGTGTTAGAGTAACGTCTAGTAACGTCTGCAGTGTTAGAGTAAGGCCTACAGTGTTAGAGTAACGTCTACAGTGTTAGAATAATGTCTACAGTGTTACAGTAACGTCTGCAGTCTTACATTAACGTCTACAGTGTTTCAGTAACGTCTACAGTGTTAGAATAACGTCCGCAGTGTTAGAGTAACGTCTACAGTGTTTCAGTAACGTCTACAGTGTTAGAGTAACGTCTACAGTTTTTCAGTAACGTCTGCAGTGTTAGAGTAAGGTCTGCAGTGTTAGCGTAACGTCTACAGTGTTAGAGAACCGTCTGCAGTGTTAGAGTAACATCTACAGTGTTTCAGTAATGTCTACAGTGTTAGAGTAACGTTTACAGTCTTACATTAACTTCTGCAGTGTTAGAGGAAGGTCTACATTGTTTCAGTAACGTCTACAGTGTTAGAGTAACGTCTACAGTGTTAGTGTAACCTCTACGGTGTTTCAGTAACGTCTGCAGTCTTACATTAACGTCTACAGTGTTTCAGTAACGTCTACAGTGTTAGAATAACGTCCGCAGTGTTAGAATAACGTCTACACTGTTTCAGTAACGTCTGCAGTGTTTCAGTAACGTCTACAGTGTTAGAGTAACGTCTGCAGTGTTAGAGTAACATCTACAGTGTTTCAGTAACGTCTGCAGTGATAGAGTAAGGTCTACAGTGTTAGAGTAACGTCTACAATGTTAGAGAACCGTCTGCAGTGTTAGAGTAACGTCTACAGTGTTTCAGTATTGTCTACAGTGTTAGAGTAACGTCTACAGTCTTACATTAACATCTACAGTGTTAGAGGAAGGTCTACAGTGTTTCAGTAACGTCTACAGTGTTAGAGTAACATCTGCAGTGTTAGAGTAACGTCTACAGTGTTAGCGTAACCTCTACGGTGTTTCAGTAATGTCTACAGTGTTAGATTAACGTCTACAGCGTTAGAGTAATGTCTACAGTGTTAGAGTAACGTCTACAGTGTTTCAGTAACGTCTACAGTGTTTCAGTACTGTCTACAGTGTTAGAGTAATGTCTACAGTGTTAGAGTAATGTCTACAGTGTTTCAGTAATGTCTACAGTGTTAGAGTAACGTCTACAGTGTTTCAGTAACGTCTACAGTGCTTCAGTACTGTCTACAGTGTTAGATTAACGTCTACAGTCTTACATTAACGTCTATCATGTTACAGTAACATCTACAGTGTTTCAGTAACGTCTACAGTGTTTCAGTAATGTCTACAGTGTTTCAGTAATGTCTACAGTGTTAGAGTAACGTCTACAGTGTTTCAGTAACGTCTACAGTGCTTCAGTACTGTCTACAGTGTTAGATTAACGTCTACAGTCTTACATTAACGTCTATCGTGTTACAGTAACATCTACAGTGTTTCAGTAACGTCTACAGTGTTTCAGTAATGTCTACAGTGTTAGAGTAATGTCTACAGTCTTAGAGTAACGTCTACAGTGTTTCAGTAATGTCTACAGTGTTAGAGTAATGTCTACAGTGTTAGAGTAACGTCTACAGTGTTTCAGTAATGTCTACAGTTTTAGAGTAACGTCTACAGTGTTAGAGAAATGTCTACAGTGTTTCAGTAACGTCTACAGTGTTTCAGTAATGTCTACAGTGTTAGAGTAATGTCTACAGTGTTTCAATAACGTCTTCAGCGTCATTAAAACATCCACAGCATTACATTAGCATCTACAAAATCAGAATAAAGTCACCAGAGTTACATTAATGTCTGTCAACTGTCAAGCAATTCAGTAGTTTAATTCAATGTTTTAACTTAATTGCATTGCAAGAATTAAGTTTGAATTAAATTAAATTCATTTCAGTTTCACATTTTAGGTGTTCAATCAGCCCTGTCCAAGTTCATATTGCAGGTTACTTGTTAATTTAGATAAAAAAAAAATATCTACACTAATCATTAATTCTAAACTAATTCAAAACTCTCTACAACTATCAACGTTCATTATGATGTGTAATACAGTCTGCGTTATAATCTTACTCACACTGAAATTCTGGAAATGCACATGTACAGAAACATATAGAAAGGAAATGAGAAATCTTTTTTTTTTACTCACCTCTCCAGATAAGACACTGCCATTGGATATGATGTCCGGCTGCTGGTCAGTAAGAAGGACAGCGGCAGCTCCACGTGCAGTGTTGCTGTGCTCCGTGTCTGTGGTGCTGCGTGACGGGCTGCAACATGGCTGCAGGAACATCAGGTCAGTGGTGTTGGCAGACTCACGAGTGAGGCACACCTGGTAGCAGTGGTGATGGTGTTGATGAAGGTGTGTGCCAAATGTACCATTTCCCCCGGTCCCGGATTCTTCCACAGGGACCTGAGCTGCTGTTTTGCTTTGCACCAACACAATATCCGACTTGGTAAGCTTCTTCTGCCGTCCCCGTGACCGTCGACCACAACATGAGCCACAACAGGAGCAGCAGTCTCCTGTCAGGCATGAGAGTGCATTGAATTTTTTGTCCTTCCGCCGGCACCGCACTGCCAGCGCAATCATGGCGAGTAGAAATACAGATGACACAGAACCAAGAGCCACAAGGAGCACAAGTGTCATCTCTGGTGCTCCCTCATCAGACCTGGCTGAGCCTCGAGCCCCACCTCGTGCTCCTCTACCTTCCTTCTCTCCTCCTTCCTCATCCAGGGTCACTGCAGCGCCATCCACGAGCACCACATCAATGCGGGCAGAGCAGGAGAGTGGTGGCTGCCCGTGGTCCCTCACCTCGATCAGTAGCTCGTATGCGCGTGGATGTAACTGCGACTGCAGTGATGAGTCCCATTTCCCACCAGTCACTCGGCGTGCGGTGCGCAATTCACCACTCCTCCAGTCCATACGGAACAGGCCGAGGTCGTTTCCATGTGCAATGCTGTACGAGAGACGTGCGTTTTCACCGTCGTCCGCGTCTGTGGAGATCAATCGTGTCACCAGGTAGCCCGGCTCCGCTGATTGGGGCAAGGGGGCACGTGCTGCTGTACCGTTTTTGCCCAGTGGTGCGATCACGGATGGTGCGTTGTCATTCTGGTCCACTACAAACACCCGCACGGTGGCGTTTGTCATAAGCTCGGGTGTCCCGCAGTCTGTCGCACAGGCTGTAAAGCTAAACTCCCTGATTTGCTCGTGATCGTAGCTGCGTAGTGCATACACGTAGCCGTTCTCTGCGTTGATGGACACGTATGTCAGCACAGACATGCCCTGGATCTCGCGCTCCTCTATAGAGTAAGTTACACGTGCGTTCTCGCCGGTGTCTGCATCCGTCGCGGTCACAGCGTAGATATATGCACCAGGCACGTTGTTCTCAGTCACGTGCACCTCGTAGACGGCTTGTGCGAAACGTGGTGCGTTGTCATTCTCGTCTGCCACACACACGCGGATGGACTTGCTGGTGGTCAGTGGGGGAGCGCCATTATCTCGTGCCACGACCGTGAGCGTGTATGACTCCACCTGCTCACGATCCAGCGCTCCATCCGTCACCACGGTGTAGTAGTTCTTCAGTGAGGAAGGCTTGAGCTTGAAGGGTGGAGCAACTTCACTCTCTCCTCCACCGAGAAACTCACAGGTAACACGCCCATTTTCACCCGAGTCTCTGTCAGAGACGCTAAGCATGGCGACTACGGTGCCAGGAGTCGCACGTTCACTAACAGACTCCGTCACAGTGCTGAAACCGATCTCGGGTGCATTATCGTTTACATCCACGAGCTTGAGCAGGACCTTACAGTGTGCCGGGACCGCGTTCGGCCCCATGTCTCGGGCCTGGACGTGAATTTGATGTGTGTTGCTTTCCTCGTAATCCACCTCTCCTATGATTTCCACACGGCCAGTACGTGCATCGACGGCAAACAGTTCACGTACACGTGGTGGGTTATGACTGCTCAGTGTGTACACCACCTCCCCATTAGTGCCCTCGTCTGCATCAGAGGCGTTTAGCTGGATGACGAGCGTGCCCACGGGGGAGTTCTCCCGCAGCGTGACTGAGTACACAGACTGGTCGAAGATCGGTGGATTGTCGTTTGAATCCAGCACGGTTACCACCAGCAGCGCGGTTCCAGTCTTCTGAGGCTGTCCTCCATCTACGGCTGTGAGCACATAACGGTGCGTTGCCTGCTTCTCACGATCTAACGGTTTTTCCAGCACCAGCTCAGCGTACCGGCTCCCGTCACCTTGCGTTTGTACGTCCAGACGGAAGTGCTCATTGCTGGTGATGGCATATGCACTCAGCGAGTTTGTGCCCACGTCTGGGTCAAAGGCACCATCTACAGGGAAGCGTGTTCCAGGCGTGGCACTCTCGCTGATCTCCACAGAAATGTCGGCACGTGGAAAACTTGGTGCGTTGTCATTCACATCCAGAACCTCTGTCTCGACACGAAAAAGCTCGAGCGGCTCCTCGAGGAACATCTCTAGGTGCAAGAGGCATGGTGTACTCCTGCCACACAGCTCCTCTCGGTCCACACGCTCACGCACCACCAGTGCTCCGCTCTCCAGGTCCACCTCGAGCAGTGCCGGAGGTGGAGATGTGCGCGGCGAGCTTGGGACCGGCACTGTCTGGAAGCGGCGTGCAGACAGCTTAGTGACGTCTAACCCCAGGTCCTCAGCCACGTTACCCACTACTGTGCCGCGCTCCTGCTCCTCCGGCACCGTGTAGCGCAACTGCGCATGTGCTCCAGCCAAAAGTGCCATTAATAACCACATCATCACCATCATTCCACAAAAAAATGGAAAAAGTTATATATATTTATATAAAAAAACAAACACTGTGCCTTTTTAGTTATTTATTCATCCCTCTCTCTCTTCCTTTTCTCTTTTACAAACGTGCAGAAGCGCGCGCCCCGAGCTCCACACCGCGTCCCGCTGACAGCGCGTGCAGCGCACATGTCCGTTATAAGCGCGTATAACAGGTACATAATACAAACAAGACCAAAACAACACAAACTCCTCGTCGTTGCGCGCGTAAACTCCACATAGAGGAAATATAGACAATCCGGCACGCGGGGTTCTGTTTTTCTTCTCGCAATCTTCTCAATCTTTTTTTTTTTATTTCTGTAATTGCGGAATAAATCCAAATCTTTATTTTTCTTCCACGCGCTCTTTATTCATTCTTACTACTGACCCCTGATTTTTTTCTTCCTGTTTTCTCTCTTTCTCTCCTAGTCTATAATTGCGGAGTAAATCTCTCTCTCTCTCTCCCTCTCTCTCCAATCTGCTGCGCTCTCTGAGCTCTGAGCTCTGCCGATAGTTCTCTTCCCTTTTTGCACACAGAACCCCGCCCACATTAACCAATAGGAAGGCTGACACCCGGAGCAGCTCGCATACTGATTGGACAATCTTCCTGTCAATCAGCAATCCTCCTGAGAGCCACTTCGCACAGTTCTGAGTTGCCAATTTGGGTATGTCGCGTTATTGCGTTTATTTATTTTTGATCAAGTTCGGATGAAAGGAGTTTGGTCAGATGAAGGATAGAACACGATTAAGATGAGGAATGAGAAAGTGTAAATAATATTTATTATTGTAAATTAAAGGTGCCATTACCCCCTTTTTAGAGATAAAATGATGCTATTATTCATTCTAAAAATGAAAATGTTCTGATTATTTCATTATTAGTGCGCATAAAGGTGTTTTAGGGAACTGAAGTGGTACTACTGTGAAGCTCCTGTCCTGTCGCGGTGCGTGCCCTGTCTCGGGGAGTTTACGTATACCTGGCAACCCCATCTCTCCGCGTAGACCGGAGCATGTATCCGATTTTTACCCAAACGCTTAAAGAAAGTAAGTCCCACAGATGAGCGCGTGCATGTTTTAAAACACAAGAATAGTTTGATCTTCCCCGCGCGCACGCATCCGGCACCACCGTGACTTCTGATTTAATTACAACCAGAAATCATTTACAAACAAAATGTTCATGAGGCCATATTTGGTATAAGGTTTATATTTGCAGAGACGATACCCAGGGAATGAAGAGAGGAAGAGAAGAAGGATAGAGAGTATGACAGGAAGAGAGGAAAGGCGCGCGCGGATCGGTTCGGGCTGCTTAGTATGCAGCGCGCCGTGTGAGGAGCGCGAGCGCGGAGGAATGAGAGAGAGAGAGAGAGAGAGAGAGAGAGAGAGAGAGAGAGAGAGAGAGAACCGATCCCGGAAAATACGAGACACATTTATTGTCTTCATTTCGGCCGAACAGATACAGGCCCTATGTGTGTGTGTGTGTTAAACTCCCGTTAACAATTCTCACACCCATCTCACTCCATCCATCTAACCCTCTGTCTGTGTGTGCGTGTGTGTGTGAGTGAGTGTGTGTAATCCTCTTCCGAGCCTCATCTGCCCTCTAGCGGACGAACAAGAGCGCGAGAACGCGAGAGTTCGGACATAAAGTGTCCGCAAAGCACAGTTTAATCCCGTGTCCAGTGCACTTATTAGTTAGACTGAATTAAATCCTTAATGTAGTGCCCTCAATTAAGTGTTGAAGACTTTATTCTATATACATATCAAGTGCACTTCTGTGTAAATAGGGCACTACATAAAGTCTACAATAATACATCATAGCCGGTATAGCACGAAAGTGGGAAGCTGAATACTAAATGGATGCCAATTTGAAAAGAATGCACTGCATCAAGTGCACACTATGGACATGTGGTGCACTATATAGGGTACATAGTTCATTGTGTGCACATATACAGTATATATATATAGTGTACATATAAAGTATACATAGAGTGTACATATAGAGTGTACATATATAGTGTACATATAGTGTACATATACTGCACATATACAGTGTACATATAATGTACATATAGTGTGTATATAGAGTGTAGATAGTGTACATATAGAGTGTAG
>JAOUWY010000051.1:14689037-14699865 GCA_025728095.1 Prietella phreatophila | reverse complement strand
CACTAATAGGAAGACTGTTCCATAACTGTGGGGCTCTATAAGTGAAGGCTCTTCCCCCTGCTGTAGCCTTCACTATTTGAGGTACTGTCAAATAGCCTGCACCTTTTGATCTGAGTAGGCGTGGCGGATGATATAAAACCAAAAGGTCGCTTAGATATTCTCTATCTTGACTAGAGCCCCAGTCCCAGCTGGAGAGAAGCAGCTCCACAGCATGATTCCGCCGCCCCCATGCTTCTCTGTATATATGGTGTTCTTTGGGTGATGAGCCGTCTTGTTTTTACATATTAACACCCTAGCAACTACCACAATACATTATGAACCACTAAAACAGCCTGGAAACCTCCAGGAATTATTTACTGGACTTTATTAATGAACAAGATTACTTTTTTTGTAGCAGCTTGCTACACCATGGAGCACGTTTATGTTTTTGCTTAAATTGCCATGTGTGTGTTTGTTTCGGTTCCTGTCTTGTCTCCTCCCATATAATGTCATTGGTTGTCTCCCTAATGTCTCACGATTACTCTTACCTGTTCTGTGTAATCATGAATAGTTTGTGTATATAGCCATCCATCCATCCATCCATCCTCTACCGTTTACTCCTTTTCAGGGTCGTGGGGAATCTGGAGCCTATCCCAGGGTGCATCGGGCACAAGGCAGTGTACACCCTGTACATTCGCAGACTCTCAGGTACAAAGGTTTATTGCATCTACTAGATATGTATATATGAAGCACAGGGCACGATGCACTTCTATGTACTGATAAGAAGCAGTTTGAGGAAGTTCAAACAGGCTTTGTTTCAGGGTCAAACCCTTAACAGAAAAATTTGTTTGTGTCTCTGTATGCAGATAAATGTTCTGTACTAATCTAAATGACATGACATGACCTTCTTAGGCATTATCCTCTGATGAACAAAAACAAAACTATTACAAAGTAAAAAAATAATAATTTCCCCTCACATAGCCCTTGTGTTTCCTTGTTCATTACAAAATGTACGTTGTGTCCATTGTACCGGGCTATACCCTTTGCCGAAAGAACCCAACCAAGTTTGTCAACCTCTTGAAAGTGTTCCAGCTGCGCAGATTTAAGTTCTCCCTAGAATTTCTTGGCACCTGTGCATCGGCCAAACCCAGTTAGCCAATCACAAGCTGTGTCACCGGGGAAAGCTGGAGATGAAAGAGAGACAAAGGACCCAGCTGACATGGCAGCCTTCCCGAATGAGCTCTGGCCCAAGACCGAATCCTGCTCATGCTGGAGGCCGACTGCACTGCCTCCTCCCAGCCAGAGCATCACAGCTGTCTCACCCAACCCCAGCCCCCTGACCTGACTGAAACTGTCATTTCCTCCCCAGCCTCGCTGTTCTCTCTCCTGAAGTTAATAAGTCTAGAAAAGCACAGCTTGTCAAAGAAGTGTAAACTCCTCCGTCCTGCTGATGAGAAAACGTAAAACTTACTTGGATCTTCTCCGACACGTAGTATAACTATACATGAAGAAGTGAAAGATTTCAATATCTGATTTATTTTCTTATAGAGATGGCGAACTGGATTGTTCTGCTCGTGGCGAGTGTGTCCATAAACCTCTCGCTGTCTAGTAAAGGTACATCAATACTAATGACTTTATTTTGTATTTTGATGGTTTTTAAACCAACACGTGTTTAAACCTGCAGTTAAATCCAGAATGATCTTCATTTAAGCACTATTCTGTTTCATGAGAAATATTCTGTATAATAAAGCATAATGTCATGCACTTCTGCAGAACCGGAATATTTCAGTCCACGGAGCTGCAAAGAGCTGATGGAAAAATATGAACTGAGTGAAGGTGGGTGCCGAAATGATTCCTAATAAAGGATGATATTTTCAGAGGTTCACTACAGTGTGGAATATTGTGTTAAAGTTTTATCATGTTATTGCAGACGGTCTATCACCTGACCACGCCCACCGGCGTCGTGTATCAGACGTACTGTGACATGACGACCGCAGGAGGAGGATGGACTCTGGTGGCCAGCGTTGACGAGAACAACATGTATGGGAAATGCACCACTGGTCAGTGTTTTGGAATTGAATCATGTCCTCCTCAGGCTTGATAATTACTCATGTAGTTACACACCTGTAACAGGTTTATATAAATCACACCGCAAGTGATTAAAACCACCTAAAGGACAATATTATGAAATATATTCACAATAAACACTAACATGCGAATATTTCTGCACTACAGCCTCTCTTAATACCTGCCAGTTGTTAGTACTGATTAGCGCTTGATGCATGCAGCGTGATTTTTAGGAATGTTCCAGGTTGTATAGTTGGAATAAAGTGTAAAGGAGTAAAGAGTAGGTCACAGTGACGTGTGATCCAAACAGGAGCTAACAGACGAGGACCGAAAACGGGGACAAAGAGGATCTGTAAAACTGCTGCTTCATTATAGATTTAGTAACAGGAACATGCAGCATCCTGCTGTAAAGAAGCTCAAACTCAGCAAAAGGCGGCGCTGTGACATGGCGTCAACACGAACGCTTCATGATGTCTGGGCGGCTGTGGTGCAGTTGGTAGAGTGAGTTGTCCACTAATCGTAGGGTTTGCGGTTTGATTCCCGGGCCAGGTGACTCCACATGCCGAAGTGTACTTGGGCAAGACACTGAACTCCAAGTTGCTCTCGATGGCAAGTTAGCACCTTGCATGGCAGCTCAGCTACCATTGGTGTGAATGAGACACAATGTAAAGCGCTTTGGATAAAAGTGCTATATAAGTGCGCATTTACGTCTACCCTTTTACTAGAGAGTCTTTTCATAAATGTTTAAATAAACATCTCCTCACAGAAAACTTCACCATATCAAATATATATATATGTATATTAAAGCATTTTTTTCATCAGAAAACCACTTCACGTTAAAAATAGAACAATAAATCAACACAACAGTACATGGATCTTTCTTATTGGTGTGTTAAGGTTTTTATAGTATCAAAATATTACAGTAATAAAAGACCATTTAAAAGCAGTTATCAATTAATTAACTTCATTTAAGGTTCAGCAACAAACCTGACAAACAAGCAAGTAATTAAAAGTTCAAATGTAAAAAAGAGTGATTAATTGATGACTGATTAATAATTATGGAATTAATTTACTATTAAAACATTTTTCTTCATTTTTTGTCTGTGCAAAATTCCACAAGGTGAACTATTTTGTACATGAATGAAACAAACAAAATAAACAAAGAACCATATAAAGGAGTGTATCTCCGTTTACGTTCGCCCCCGAGGTGATCGTTGGTCCAGTCAGCAGGGTGGAAGTCCGAATGTACCTGAGGGAGACGGGTCGTGGAGTAACACCGTCACTTTCGGCACTGCAGAAGCTGCAACCAGTGACGACTTCAAGGTCCAAATGAAAATAAATCAACACACACACACACACACACACACACACACAAACCTAAACAAATGATAATATGTCATAAACATCATTAAAGTCTTATATAATTTACACTAATAACAATTCTTCACACTTTATCCCACAGAATTCTGGGTATTATGACATTACAGCAGAGGATGTGGCGGTGTAGCATGTTCCAAATAATGAGCGAGTGGATCGTTGGAAACTAACATCATTCCTGCGCTACCACACAGAGACCAAATCCCTCAGTAGCTATGGAGGAAACCTCTACAATCTCTTCAAGGTGAGAGTTCACTCCTTGAGGCTTCACTTCCAAATGAAAATAAATACGATGTTGTGTCCTGTTGCTATTAGCCCTGATGGACGTCTCCTAATGTTAATCTAACTCTTAATCCCACACCAGTTATATCCCGACTTATTCTGATGTTTACAGATTTTCCAGAACAACGCAGGAAGCTGTCCTGCTAACCACGGCACCTCAGTTCCTGTAGTGTACGACGTTGGAGATGCCAGATACAACACTTCCTCCTCCATGTAGCTGTATTCTAAACCTTTAAAGGTTCTAAATGGTTTAAGGGTCTACAGCAGGATCTATGTTGCTGGTGTGTGTGTGTGTGTGTGTGTGTGTGTGTGTGTGTGTGTGTGTGTGTGATTGTGGGTGTAGTGTTGTATATGTGGAGGTGGGTATTTTCCTGAAGCGTCTCCGAGGCAGTGTGGTGATTTTGCGTCTTTTGACTGGGACGGTTATGGCACTCATGCCGGCTGGAGCGCCAGTAAACAGGTCACCGAGGCGGCGGTGCTCATCTTCTACCGCTGAGATCATCATACACATCACACACATTATACACATCATACACCAAATCTTCAAGACTGTATTTGCAGATAAACAAAACAGAGTTTAACCAAAATAAATGATGATTTTCACAGGCTCTCAGAACCGTGTGTCACTTGTTTGTTTTGTTTTTTTTTAAATAAACTGCAGGGATTTTCTATCTTATTAACTTCCAGAGAGAGAGCATTATTAAGGGGATTCTTTAGATCATTGAAGGTTTTTCTTGAAAGCAATTCTGGTTCCACATAGAACCTCCAGAGAGGCGAGTGAAGAACTCCTAATGGTTCTAGATGAGACATAATCACAATATAAATATTTTATATTTATTTACAAACTACCAAAAATATCCAGATCCAGTACTTTGATTCTTCACTTCATTCGTTCTTCTTCGTGTGTCACTTCCTGGACATGGAGCTCGAGTTGTTTATCAGGACACTCAATACTCGGTGAATAAAATGTCAATAAGAAGTTTGAAAGAGATTTTAATGTCAAAAAGTCAAACTTGTACATAACTGTAACATACCAAACAGCTCCAGAGCCCTCATTCAGTGTTTATCATCACAAACACAAAGCGAACCGATTCACTGATTCATCGATTCACTGATTCATCAACTCATCGACTCATCACATCAACGCAAAATAAAAAATACATTTTCCTCGTTAAGTGCAGATTAAACACCGTTAGCATGCCGTTCTGGTTAAAGTTCATGGCCGTCTCTCCGCGTGTGACGGTGCATGAGTCGAGTGCTGGTTAAAAAAAGCTTGGAGATGATTAATGAGTCCGTTAAAGAGAAACGTGCATTAGAAAAAGGAGACGATACAGAGGAGTTCATTTACACCCTGAACTGTACAGGAATAATTACACACTGCTCTAGAACAGCAGGTTTTAGCCTACAAAGAACACACACACACACACACACACACATACACACACAGAGTCATGTTTTAGTTTTGGATTTGGACCTCTGGAGTCCAGTCTGATTGAAATGAAGCAATGAACAATGACAGAACTGAGGTAAAGAACGATTCTGCAAAAAAAAGAATTCATTTTAATTCTCCTTTACCCTGAATGTACTCGAGACGTGTTCGGTTATACTAAAGCTACAAGGCTAATGCTAATGTTGCTACCAAGAATGTTGTGCAAACAGCACGTCTAAGATCACCGCACGCTCGCATCGGAAGTCGTCGTTTGGTTCAGTAACACTAACAATAAACATGCAAATTAAAATGACTTATCATTATCATATTAAACACTTCTAACGTTCAAGCCCCACCCTCAGATTGTAGGCCACGTCCCTACCTGAGTCTGACGCTGGTGTGGAGTGACACCAAACTGTGTGCTGAGGAAGAAAATGATTTTCACTTTGACTCTGTCCTTTTGTCCATGTTTATAGTCAGAAACCACTCCGCCATACACTTCTGTTACTTGTTAGCGACATTAGCCTTGCAGCTAAAGAAGGAAACTTGTAACACTTCAGGAATTTTACTGACTGAACTGTTCCTTTAACCGCTCAGGACCCAGACTTTACTTTCAGAAAAACAGAGGGTTCCTTGCAAGTTTCTAGCTTATTAAAGAGGTTCTACTTAGGAACAAACGAACAAAGAAGCTGCATGAACTTGTTTTTCATATGGCAATGAATAAATCTCTTCATGGAAAAGGGTCATTTGTCCACAATAAAGTGATTCAAAATATGCAAATGAAAAAAGGAGAATGAATGAATAAATAAAGGGAGTAAGAAAAAAAAAGAAATGGAAAAAGTACAAGTCGGAAATCAAGCCCTGCCCACTCGTAAATCAACTGACTGACCCCGAGCCCCGCCTACTCATAAATCAACTGACTGACCACAAGCCCTGCCCACTCGTAAATCAGCTGACTGACCCCGAGCCCCGCCTACTCATAAATCAACTGACTGACCACAAGCCCTGCCCACTCGTAAATCAACTGACTGACCCCAAGCCACGCCTACTCATAAATCAACTGACTGACCCAAAGCCCCACCCACTCATAAATCAACTGACTGACCCCAAGCCCCGCCCACTTGTAAATATAGAATATTTAAGCGTTCTCCCAGAGGAACAATTCAATAACCTTTAAGGGTTCTAGATTTGACCTTTAATGTTAAAGTACTCTGTCTGTTTGAAGTCTGTTGTGGAGGAACACACTCACCTTACAGTGACCGTACAGTTACTGAGGTTCTTCAGCTTGGAACCTGTTTATGTTTGTGATTGAGGCGGGGTTTGTGACTGGTGAATGAGGCGGGGTTTGTGATTGGTCAGTTATAAGCATGTTTCATAATGACATTACATCATATGTAATGAGTGAAAACTGTTTGAATTAATAAAATATATGTGTGGATGCTTTTTATGAAATGATGATTTGGAGATGTTGTATCTGGACAAAAACACACATACACACGAACACACTCTCTCTCTTACTTTTTTTTTTTAAAGAGATTAAATCCCTTTTTGGATCCATGTTTTTATATCAAAATCAGTGTTAGCTTACAGGCATGCAGTGTCGTCTTTACAGAAATTTGGTTTACCTACATTAAAGAAAGAGCATTAAAGAAAAAAATCAAACAAAACAGATGAAAATTGTTATCGTAATGTTTTAATATTTAATGCCCTGAAATTCTGTATGCACTTAAACGGAGAATTAGTTTATAGTCCAATAATGTGTGAAGATTAAGCAGGCAAAATGCTACAGCTAATTCCTCTTACGATGGCTAATATGTAGTGTGTGTGGGTGTGTGTGTGTGTGTGTGCGCGTGTGTGTGTTGTATTAGTTGAAGAAAACGTGGCTAATGAAACTACAGTTCCTTTTTCATTCCGTTTTTGTTCTCTTTCTCCGTTTTGTTGAAAGTTCAACATCATTTTGTGATTTTTTTTTTGTTTGTTTTGTTTTTCAGTCTTTTACGGATGGCGTCCAATGAAATCGCTCCGTTTTGTGTTGTTCGTCCATGACAAAAGAAACGGAAGAAAAATACTGTATTTTAGTCTTCATTTGTCTACTGATTCTATGAAAGCTGATTTGAATATCATTTAAATACTTACATTTGATTGGTTAAGTGCTAAATGATTGTTTTAACTTTTTTTTTTACTTTACACTTCACGTCTCTGATTGGCTGTGGCGGTCACATGTCCTGTTTTCTCCCAACGACAGGTGCCCTTGGGTCATCGGGGCGGGGCTTAATGTAAATCTGTTCAGCCATTTGCAAACTTCATGAAAACATCACGATAATTTAGCATGCTTATTTATTTAAGTTTTTATATTTTCACAATACAATAATTTAACTAAATCTAACAAACCTCAACTAAGTAGCTAATGTTAGCATTATGCTGCATATAGGTAGCTGGTTAGCTTAGCGATTGCTGCATAGAACTGAAAGTCTTATGCTAAAACTATATGAAACAAGCCAAAGAAATGAAAGTCAGCTGATGGAGTCACATCAAGAAATTATGTGATCGGCTGATTGGCTAGCATGTTTAACCTAAGCTCCGCCCATGCTGATCAAGAGGCACATGTCAGTCAAAATCAGGATGTGCACAGTGGTTATTCCTGACATCATAAATACCTATACATTGGCTGAAATCGCCCACATGGCTACGTTTTTTCTTCTTCTAAAACTAGCTACCTTAAGCTAGCTTGCTATTATACAACACCACCGCATTTTTATCAGAATGTTAGCTAAACGTAAAGAGCTAGCTGGATAATAGCTCAGTGAAATGAGGTAATAAATATAGATAGCTGATTAGCATTACACCAAGTGTTGTCAGTTAGTTAGTTACTTATGATCACACTAAAATATAAAGTTAGCTTAACGCTGTAACTTTCGGTTCTTTCTGTAAGGATGATGTCAGAGGAGACCACCGGGTCCACCACGTCGGGTTCAGTTCTGTAAAAGCGCTCTCACTCTCTCTCTCTCCACAGCGCCCCCTGGTCTGCAGGAGGCCCAACATGCAGCTCATTACTTTTAAAGTCTTTTAAAGATCCCTAAAATAATTGAGTTTATAAACTCATTTCAAATCTGCCGTTTGTTTTCCGGATTATTTTTTTCCATCTGCAAGAGATCAAACATGCAACATTTAACAGTTTTTCTTCAACAGATCGCAACTTCTTTAAAGTCTGTGAGATGACTCGTTCTGAATCCTCGACTCCGCTTTCATTTTTCATCCCCAGAAATTATGGGATGAGAAACAGCAAGTTAAGGAGCGTGAGTCATGAAATACCTGAAACTCCTCCTAAACAGGTGATGGGTCTTACTCCAGGTTTGAGTTTGTGGTTCAGGTACAAACTCATTGTGCAGGTGAGAACTGGTAGCTCAGGTGAGATTTCACAGTTCAAGTAGCTCAAGAGTATACTGGTAGCTCAGGTCTGTATTGGTAGCCCAGTTGACTACTGGTAGTCCAGGTAAGGACTGTTAGCTCAGCTGAGAACCGGTCAGGTGAAGATTGGTAACCCAGGTGAGAACCGGTAGCACTGATGTGCACTGGTAGCTCAGCTGAGTTCATGGCTTAGGTGCAAACTCATTGTGTAGGTCTTTACTGGTACGTCATGTAGCAATTTGTAGAACTGGAAGCTCTTTATTGGCATGTCTGTGTTAGAAGGTCAGATGAGGGATTTCAGGTGTGATGGGAACTCAACATTTTGTATCAAACTGATATCTCTGACATCAGCTCAGATCTCAGATGGGAATCCTCATCTCACGTGAGAGGTTGTAGTTTCAGGTGTTGTCCACATTTTAGATCTTGGATGTGAATTCCTAACTCAGGTGTGAGTAAAAAACTTTGTAGTTTAGGCGTGAGTTTGTTGCTTAGCTGTGATTTTAAGCTAAGATGCCAATCAGTAGCTCAGGTGAGATCTCAGGTTCTTCACCTCCAGCTTCAGGTTCTTCACCTTCTAGATGTGAATTTTTAGGTTCAGATTTCTAGCTTAGGTGAAGTTTCTTTTCTCAGGGGTGACTTCAGATCTCAGGTACAGATTTGTAGCTCAGGTGTTTATATCCTTTGGAACTTCCTGTTTGTATCTCAGGGGTAAGTTCAGGATACAGATGAGATGTCATCTGTCAGATTGAAATTCAATGCTCAGGTGAGTTTGTATCTCAGGTGTGAGTTCATGTCTTAGGTGCGAGTTCGTATCTCAGTCCGTATCTCAGTTTGAATCTTAGGTGTGAGTTTGTTGCTCAGGTGTTCCTCACAGATAAACCTCCCTGCGTGAGAGTTGCAGGCATGATGTTGTTTTGAAGTCTCCGCCCCCTGCCCGGGTCAGGGGAATAACCTCATGTGGGCGGGGCACCTCCGAGTCATCATTATGGCATTGACCTCCGAACTTAGCACTGCTGAAGGTGTCATATGATGCTGATGTCATCTTGCGGTTCAGCAAATTCCGATTGTGATCCCCGATGTTCCTGTTGCGGTCACCATGGCGACGGATTGCGAGGGGATCGCCATTGGCCAGAGGACTGCGTGTGTCGTCAGCGCCACCCCCTCCGCTGCCTTGGTCGGAGCCATCATCCTCCTCTCCTTCTTCTTCCTCTCGATCACTGTTGTCATGGTTGTTGTTGTCGTCGCCTGCTGATGTGAAGCTGGACATGCGTTGCCGTGGTGCTCCGTTGCCCTGAAGTCTCCGTGGTGATGACTGCACAGGCATCCAGCAGGTGTCAGAATGGCCGTATTCGCCACAGTCACGAGTGCATTTTCCTGTTAAAGCCACGTCAGGGAGCTGCCTCGAGTCTGAGAGAGAGACAGCGTGAGAGAGAGAGAGTGTGATAGAAAGAGAGTGTGTGAGACAGAGAGAGGGAATAAAAAGAGAAGACAAGATAATGAGAAAGCTCAAGGATGGAGGAAGACGAGAGGTAGATGAGTAAAAGAAAGAGAGAGAGAATGAAAAAGAAAAAAGGACAGAGTGTGAAAGAGAGAGAGATAAGAGAGATGTAGGAGATGAGTTAGGAGATGAATAGAGAGCGAGAGAGAGAGCGAGAGAGAGAGCGAGAAGGGAATAAGACGTCAGAATGCTGCAGTGAAACAGAACTGCAGCTCCGCCCTCTAGTGGTCACACAGGAGAAATACGGTTCTCAATTTGAAGTTTAAACCACAACTCCTGTGTGTGTGTGTGTGTGTGTGTGTGTGTGTGTGCACGTATACCGTTCTCCACGTGCTCCTCCTCCCCCACACTGCCCTCGGGTGTTGTTCTCTCATATCCATCTTCAGGAAGAGACAGGACGCCGATCTTACTGCTCTTACTGCTCGGTGTCTCCGATTCATCCACCCCGCTGTCATAGCAACCAGCATCCGTCGCCACGGAGAACGTCACCCTGCGCAAGGGCTGAGGACACACACACACACACAGAAGTCACATTACATATAACACAACAGAATTTGAAAGTTGAATCATTTCATATGCTCTCACATAATCAAATATTTAGTGAATAAAGATCCAGAAGGTGGCGACAGTGTGCAGTCAGCTTTACAACAAACTGTGAAGACGACCATTCAGCAGTGTGGTACACTTGGTACTCCCCACAGGCTTCTAACTGTCCATCATCATTCCTGTCCCACAGAAACCCCAGCCTGCCTCAGCGACTCTCACCCAGTCACCCTGAACTCATTCCT
>JAOUWY010000051.1:14512182-14522578 GCA_025728095.1 Prietella phreatophila | reverse complement strand
ATATACATACACACACGCACGCACACACACATACACACACGCACGCACACATATATATACACACACAGTGTATGTTAGAGAAGCGTTATATACTATAGTGGAGTGTGAAGCTGTTTTTGAGGATGATGTTTAATAGTTTTAAATGGTTTTTATTTGAGATATTTTAACGTTGAAGTGTGAAATGGAAGATAATTTATCAGGATGAATGAGAACGACACATTTTTGGGATGTTTTAATTAGAGATGGCACCAGTTCGACCTGTATATCGGGTCGATACTAAACAACAACAACAAGAAAAACAACACGATGCTGGACCAGATATCGGGTTGGGGGAAGAGAGAATGAATTTGCTCTGATTGGAATTGGATTTGGAAAAGACTTTTTAGACCAAGAGGAATGTTTACATATAAAGAGACTCAACATTTGAACCATTACTGTCTCAGTATAGTCTCATTATGGTCTCAGTATCTGTTTATCGTCTCAATATCGTCTCATTATCGTCTCAGTGTCATCTCAGTATTGTCTCATTATTGTCTCAATATCGTCTCATTATTGTCTCAGTGTCGTCTCAGTATCGTCTCATTATTGTCTCAGTGTCGTCTCAGTATCGTCTCATTATTGTCTCAGTATCGTCTTAGTATCGTCTCATTATTGTCTCAGTATCGTCTTAGTATCGTCTCATTATCATCTCATTATCGTCTTCAGAGTCGCTATTGTTATCAGAAAAAGCCTCGTTTCTGGTCTGACTGTTAGAAATGGTTTTAATGTGATCGCATTAGAAGTTTTTAGATGACTGGATAAATGCAAATGGATAAAATAACAGTGTGGTGTGAGACAGTGTGTACCTCTGGCCCAGGATGGAACAGGATATGGTGTGTAGGACTCGGAGAAGAGCAGCAGGACGCTGGGAGTTACAGCACCGAACGCAAAACCATACGACCAGCGATTACTCATACTGCCCAGAAAATCCAGCGGCCTAAAGACAGCAACAAAAACGAACTGTGATAACACCATCAGAAAGTGTGTGTGTGTGTGTGTGTGTGTGTGTGTGTGTGAGTGTGTGACTCACACCACGATGCCGAATCGACCCTTTAGATACGGGAATCTCTCCTCAAACGGTAGACTCTTCTCTCTGCGCTGCATGAAGGACAGCAGTGCTACAATACACACCTGATTATTATAAACACACACACACACACACACACGTTACTACCATACCACATTCAGCATAACATTCTGTTTTTTTAAAGCCACATTAAAGTCAGAACAAAAACAAATCCCCATGTTTTACCCCATGTTCTGTATCACATTAACATTCAAATATTAAAATTTAATTCATGAATAATAATAATAAATAATAATTATATCATTAATAATAGATCCTGTAGCTTGGTATTTGCATGCATATGACTTTCTGTTACGTCATACCTTTGATATTAGTTTTCTTTTTCACATAGTAACTTTTATAAGTATTAGTTTTATAAGTATTAATAATCATAATAATATGAAAATTTGCAGTAGGGAATATGGTTATTATCTGTATTATTATGAACTGTAGGATGAACAGTAATATCTGTATTATTATACTTAGTAGTAGTAGTAGTAGTAGTAGTAGTAGTAGTAGTAGTAGTGGTAGGGTTGGAAGGAGGAATTATTAATGAATAATAATACTATCTTCATATTCATAATATTTATTCAAGAGTAACTCTGGCCAAAAATAAAGTAGAACCTGTTGACACTGGAGCTCAACGACCATTTGTAATGAAATTATCTCATCCAGAGGGTTTATAATGACTCACAGAGGGAACAAGAGACACGTGGAGGAACAGATCCATCAGCATACATTCACTCGCCCTGTGACAGAGAGAGAGAGAGAGAGAGAGAGAGAGAGAGAGAGAAGACGAGTGAATGTAATGTTTATCCGCTCTGTCATTAAGTTTGCTCCACTGAGGTTCACTTCTTCTGCACACGTTGCTTCTCGGTTTTCTCCATAACCGCCGCCATCTTATCTGAAAAGTGATCAATTACTAAACATCTAAATATCTTATTTTCTTCACTCACAAACACACACTGCTCTGCAGGGGGGGTGTTTTACAAATGAGAACATTTAGAAATACACAGGACAGAGAATAAGCATCTAAGAGCAAAAAAAACCTGTATTATAAAAAACAAGGGGTGCCAAGACTTTTGCACAACAGTGTAGATCAGTGAATCAGACTGCACTCTCGCTTGGGTTTGTGCTCGTCTGCATTCAGGAGCTGTTCTTTACAGCTGTTCTCTACAGATTTTTCCATCGAAATAAACGTTGCATTTAAAGACGAGTCATGTGTTAAATATTTTCTCATTTGCTCCAAAGCAACATTTCAGAATAAAAAGAGGACAGAATTCCTAAAATCCTGAAAGATTCACAAAATTCTACAAAAAAAAAATATCGAAATCATAAAATGCTATTTCTTAGACGTAACTAAATAAATATTCACGTTATCAAATCGAACCTTTGAATAAAATGTATGTTGTCCTTCAGCATTGTGGACTCTGTGTGTGAACTCGGGGACATAAAGAAGAAGTTACTCACATGCTTGCAGCTCTGCTTGAGAAATCCTAACACACACGAACGCAAGCCTTTGTTCCTTAAACGCCACTAGTTTTCACTTCCTCCATCTCAATCTCTCGTTTCTTATTCACCCAAAACTCTTTCTGCAAACTGTCCATTTCTGATCACATGACCACGTGTGTACTTTGGACCCCGGCCTTTCGTACTACAGTAAACTCTGATATTGTGTAGAACACACACACACACACACACACACACACACACACACACACACGTGACTCACGACAGAAGTGTGGGCATCACTGTTTTTATTCTTTTTAATAATATTGTACGTAATCCTAAATGAATTGATTTGGTTCTAACAGGTCAGTAACTGAGACCACAGAGACTGGGACTCTACACTACATATACTGTACACTCCTAGAGCAGTGAACATCTACAGACACTGGAATGGTGGTATCTGACAGTTGTGTGATTTTAAGATCTCGAGTCTTACTTCCTCCTTAGTATTAATTAACTCTGTCTCAGACGCTTCTACTCAGGAAAGATGCTCAGCAACGTCTGAGGTGTGAACTACACACCGGTGATTTTAATAACATGAATGTGGAGCTCAGGTGCGTAACCCGACTCTGAATACCAGAAACTTTCCCCGGGTTAATACTGACGTAACTTTTATACTCGTTTCCATGACTATTTATACAGCTCAGTATTTTTAAACACTAAAAATTACACAAAATTCTCAACAAACTTTTCCTACCACAGGATACTGTATCTCTACTTCGCTAAAGTTACCACAGGATATTGCTAGCTCAATAAAGTTACCACAGAATGTTATATATACTTATATATCATCTAAAACTTTAACAAGTTTAACATTGGACCACAACTGGAGTTATTTCTAAAGTTCTAAGTTTTCTAAAGGAAAATGTGCCTGAGTGCAACAGATTCTGGTTAATCTGTCTCGTCTCATCATCAATGTAATGAACTCCTAATATAATAAACGTCTAATAAAGTAAAAAGAAAAAGCAATCTCTAGTAAGCGGAGTGTGATTCGAACATAGCTAAAAGGTGAGAGGAAGTGTATTAGAAATGACTGGAATGCAACCTTGGTGTTAAGTGTGTGTGTGTTACTCGTTAGTCCTGATAAGAGCTTGCCTGTAAATCATTAAACACTGTGTCTCTAATTGAGGAAGATGAAGTGTAGGAAGTGGTTTCGTTGATAAAATCGTTTCCTAGAATAAACATTTAAACACATTTCTCATAAAATTTCGTCAAATATTTAGAGCCAAAAACTCTAGTTTAGAAGGTTATTGCTAGCTTGCTAAAGTTACCACAGAAGGTTATTGATAACTTGGTAAAGTTACCACAGAAGGCTACTGTTAGCGCGCTAGTTACCACAGAAGATTATTGATAACTTGGTAAAGTTACCACAGAAGGCTACTGTTAGCGCGCTAGTTACCACAGAAGATTGATAGCGCGTTAAAGTTACCACAGAAGGCTACTGATAGCACGTTAAAGTTACCACAGAAGGTTATTGATAACTTGAAGGTAACACAGGACGATTTTGATAGCTAGCTTCCGAAAGTATATAAAAACACATTAAAATAAATTTATTGAGCTCAAAGAAAAATACAGTACATTTCTCATCACTGGGTGAAGTGGACGAGACTGGAGCTGGAGACCACAGCTGCTGCATTAAGTATTACATTTACATAAAAATGTTTTTATGGGGTTTTATTACTGGAATTAATTTGGCAGTGGAAGTTTGTAAATAATGTGCACTGGTGGAAAGTATCAAGTCAAAAATAACAAAATGTTTGAGATTGCATTCCAATTACTGCATTTTCCAGCTGCAGAGTTTTTTGCCACCCAGAGAGCATGTAAAAGTTCAACGTTAAACTTTTAAAGTTATATCTTTGAAAGGAATTACAGTGGTAAAAAAAAAGTTAAAAAAAATACATGGCTGGATTTACTCACTCAAAATATATACATACACAGTTCTATCATCAAAACAATTACATTTTACCATTTAACAGAATGCTCAAAATATATAAACATGTTTAAAATGGTATACGAACACACAGATAGTGTTGAAATTTTTTCCTTTAACTAGTTTTACCTAAATATTGAAAAAAAATAATAACATTTTGAGATTTCTCCAATGATGACCTTTACCATGCCATGCAATAGCAGAAAAATAAGTGCAAACAGCAATCAGGTCATGTGACATAGAAAAATAGTACATAATAAACATATTTTTATAGCACATAATACACAAAAATAGAAGTTTTGTGTTACTGAATAATACTGTATTATTATTGTATAAAAAAATTGCATACAATTGAATTGTTGACCAAAGTCAACGACAACCAATAAAAAAGTAAAAGATCTGAGCTTATTGCATACTGTACATGTTTTGATTGATCTCGAGATCCATAAACTTTAGTCTTATGCTCTAAAACATAAAAACTGAAAGAATTGTACCGGAAAAGTATACTTGGTACTAGCAAGTAAATAACTCATGTAACAAATATCTCATGTTATATGAAGGTAATATTTTGATGGTAGATTTCTACTTTTGTTTAATATGTTTTTTGGCACAATAAAATTTTTGCATCTGCAAGATGTTATGCAGAATTGTGGTGTTGTTTTTTAAGCTGTGTTTGAGACGGCCCAGGCGAAGGCGAGTTCTTTGTCGTTTTTGTGTTCGCGTTTCTTCCTCAGCAGGATGAGTTTAGGGTTCCTCACTAGGGTGTACATGAAAAGCCAGCGAGTGTGAACTCGGTCCTTCGATAGAGGCTCTGGGGAACAGAATAGAAATAAAAATGTGTGTATAGCTTTTCTTGGGTACCAGATAAGGAGACATGGCTGAAAACATGTTGTTCATGCTAAACATTCATCTCGTTTGTTACCTGCGTTTAAGCGCGAGTACTCGCCATCTTGGAGACTCTCTGAAGTGTGTTTGGACAGCAGGTGGCAGAAACACAACAGAACTGGATTAGTGTGATAATGATCCGCCATTATCATTCCCAACCATGTATTGTAACCTGAGAACGAATAACAGAATGAATAGAGGAATGTTTAGTAGTCTTCTCAGTCGTGTTGCTTGTGGACACTTTTGGTTAAAACCTGGTACTTTATGGGTAATACACTTGGCATTCTGATAGCCCAATCAGGACCCCTGAACAAAAGGTGACCATTCAACACTTCAGTTCCAGAAGGAATGTCCAACTGAGCCCAGTGTCCTTGAAAACGAGGAGCACTAACACCAACACCCCTCCTGTTTTTTTCCTCTTCTCCTTCTCCCTCATTTTGTCCTACTTCGCTCCTGTCCTCCATGTCTTTATGCGCAGTAACGAGGCCTTTCTGTATTCCGGTTCCTCGATGCATCTAATCTTAGAGTTTATCGGGACCACACAAACAATGTATTGTTGCAAAGTCTTCCCAAAATGGTGTCAGAGCTTCATATGCTGCCATTGATATTCCTGTGTTCTGAGCCTCGCACTGATTCTTGACTACTCTAGGGATTTCACCCTTTTGTTTTGGATATTTGTGCCTTCTGCATTTGAGGGGTTGTCACAACACACGATCCTGAAGTTTCTGTTTCGGTATCATTGAGGTGGTGGTCAGTCCTCTGCCTGATCCAGCTGCTAATCATTCGGACAAATGAGACATGTTTTCCTTGGGGTGTTAATGGGCATGCTTGTGGATGTGAGTGATGATCATTGGGGAGATTGGCTGCTGCTACAGAACAGAAGGACTCTGGGTTGTTTGGGGATGTTAAGAGATGATCACATGAGGCATGCCTTCAACCAAGAAAGAGTAATGAATGGTCAATTAGTCCAATTACTCTTACCTTGACTTTTCAGGGATTAAGTATGAGTTATATAGATTGACAAGATTGATTATTATCCCAGATTAGATGGGCAGCTAGTGCAGGAATCAGGGATTAGGAAGTAGCCTACTTAATACTAATCTATCAAGGATGTAGCAGAACATCTTATTTAGCTCTGACTATGTTATAGAAAGCACACTGGTTAAGAGCGGTTTTTTTTCACTCACTGTACACAGATTTCTTTCTCACATAGCCTGCAGTGTTGGTTGCTGCGATGTGAACAAAAAAAACCCCAAAACAACCTAAAAAGAATACAGAAATATCAAAATCACACTGCTATAAAGTTTAAAGAGATGTGCTGTGGCAAACAGTGAACACAACCGGAAAGGAGAGTAACAGATGAGATTAAAAGGAAGAAGAAAAAAAACTACAGTCTTAATCAAGTCCTGATTCTCGAAGCCCTCTGGCATGATGGACCGATACGTGACAGCAACATCAGACACATGGCAGAACTTTTAATGAACCGTAATAAGCAGCTCATCATGCCGAAGATCACGTTAAAGAAGAAGAAGTAGTAGTTAATTTTGTGGAAGGCCTTCCTGTGGAGGACAGAGTGATGGGAATTAGGTGGAGAAATAGACACAGGGTGAAAAACACACATCCATGAAGTTGTGGAAGCGCGAGTGCTTCTGAGATGTAAAATATTGAACCGGTACAGATTATAGTAGATCTGTTACACCCCCTCAGACAAGCAGAAGCAGTGAGATTCACCTGGACACCTTCATGTGTAAGTGAGCATTCGTGCCATTGAGGTCTCCCGAGTTATCCCATTTAACCTTTTACCTGCTCGGCTCGGTTTCTCTAAAGAACATTAAAAAGGACTTGGTTTAATTCACTGCTGTTATCCTGGACTTGTCTACGATAACAAACAGTCGTGTTACCTGTTGTTGAGTGCTAACGGTTTGACTTCGTCCGTAGGTGAGGTTTTGTCTTGCAGGAAAAATATGTGGCTCAGCAAGCGCTGCAGCCCCATCACAGCCAGCAAGGTGAAGAAATTCGCCCTGATTTTTATAAAACACAAAACTGAGATCAGACTGCAGCTTCTAAACTGCTAAACCTCTCATCTGTCATCATTTCTATTTAATATAATGTATAAATCAAAATATCCTTCTTTACATTTCAACTTTTAGTACTGCATTTAAATATTTAAACAAATGAGCTAAAATTGTGGAGGCTACCAAGCACTCCGGGGCCAGTAGAAGAAGGATACTGCTATAATAAGGATACTACTGACGCTGGAGAAAGAATCCAATGGACTGATGGATCAGGACTTACAGACTCTTGGAAATATCCTTCAGCCACTGGGTAATTCCCACACTGGAGATCGGTATAATAACCAGATTCACAAACACCAGGCCAAGAACAAACATCACCAACTGACTGATCAGATAACCTGCAAAATTTATGTGTATTTACTGAACTGTAGCACAGTTGTTCTTCTTGTTTTGAAATGCATTTAAACCATGAACGTAACACACCCACCCCACACGGTCAAAGCGATCTGATGGCCAGAATACTTCAAAAGCCCCACCTGGAGAAGGGATTATCATAACGATTGAATGTTAGCAATTATACAGATCATTTTATTATACAATTATAAGATTATATTATATTAGAGCAATTAATACAGATCTCTGAGTATATTTTCTCCCCAATTTGGTCGCTTGCTAATTCCCGCCCACCAGCAAACCACCCACCGGGGCAGATGAAGGCGAACACATGAATCCAATGCATCTTTTCAAACTGCTTCTGCTGCTGCACCACAGGGCAGTGTAACACGCTCGGAGGAAAGCACTATCTGCCCTCTTCTGCATGCATATAGACTCCAGTGAGATTGGTTACTGTCGCTCTGACTAAAAGAGTGGAGAGAGTATGTCCCTCCCACTCAGCGACCACAAAGAATTTGCTCCCTGGTGTCCTGGCCCCAGTTCCTGACTTCTTGAAAACAGTGGTCTGGGGTTTACATCACCCGAACTTAGTGCTCTATGCTGAGTAACCTTACTGATTTAACTAGTCACGGTACTTCCTGTGATGGTGGGGAAGGTGTTCTGCTCAGCTAAGGAGACAGAATGTCTTGTATAAAACCAAAAGCAAACCTGATTAGGAGCCCAGAATCGGTCCTGGATGTGGGTTCAGTGGTCACGAACCCTGTTCCTGGAGATCTACCTACCTGAAGACTTACAGTACGCTCAAACCATAACTGTGTCCACCTGACCATCTAATCATTGCCTTAAGAAGACCCTGATCAACAAAAACACGTGTTAGATTTTGGTTGGAGATGAAACCTGCAGGGAATGTACAGTAGATCTCCAGGAACAGCGCTGGTGACCACATATGACAACATTTAGTAGTTACTACGTTAATACGTGCGTGCAAATAAATCAGAGCTCCCAGTGTTTAAGTGACTGTAAATAAACTGGAGCTAGTTTTACAGTGAGCTATGAAAACAAAACTGTGATTGTGTCTCTGATGATGTTCTCCTCCTCGTTTCTGGTTCCAGCTCAGGCCTCAGAGCGGACGAAAAGGTTCTCTTAACGTCTTTATTAGCGTGCCAGCATAAACACGTCACCCGAGCATTGTTATCCACTTCCTCACGTGACACACGAGAAAAGAAACACACACTCACCACAGCATGCTCAGGGTCCAGTTTGTACTTCCTTGGCAAGTATGTTTTCTCTCCAGCTCGCAGTGATTTTATGTGCTTCCTGTCAGTGGAATGAATTCATAAAAGAATGAATGGAGAAATAAAGTCTCAGAAAGTGAAATGGAACGTAGATAAATGCATAAATGTAAGATTTATAAATAAAAACTGTACTAAAATGCCACAAGTATATAATAAACATCAAGTCTCGAGGTGGTGTGATGTAGCGTGGTTACTCATCACCCGAAATGGTACAGCCATACCATATCCTTTAGTTATAACATTGGATCAGTTATCTGCTTATCTTCCTTTTTTGGCTAATTTAGAACTTCATGATTTATAAACAAAATCAATATTCTCTCTGCTATTTATTAATTTTTTTTGTCATCAAAATGACTCAAATTTCATGCTCCGCCGTACCTGTAATGCACCAACACCTGGCTGATGTGAATGACAGACGTTAGCGTGGCACAAGCTGCTGAGCTATACCAGGTGTCTGAAAGCAAAGCATCACACGAATGAATGAATTAATCAAGAATAATAATAATAATAACAACAACAACAACAACAACAACAACAACGTTTCTGTTTTCTGAATCAAATTATGGAATATGAAAATACTGTGCAGATATTGTGATGCACTAAAAACTAAAACTCTCTCATATCATTACAATCCAGTAATTAAATAATTAAATCAATTGAATCACCAATCAGCCAGTTAAAGACAGCCAGAGAGAGATAGAGAGGCTTACTTGTGAAATAGTCAAGTTCTAAATTCTGTTCTTTCAAGAATCTTGAGATCACCCACCACGAGATCACCATCTTGAATGTTACTACCTACAGACGATACACAGAGACACTCTGTTCAATTCATAGTGGACTACTACGGACGACCATACCCGCAGAATTTAAAAAGGAAATAAATAAAGGAGCTTGTTGCCACAGGACGTGCGAAACAGTGAAAGTCTTCTTGTTTTTAAATCTCACCTTAAGACCCATATTTTTAGACAGGCTGTTATGTGATTGCTTTTATGCTTGAGAGATCACGTGTAAGTGCCAGATTTCCAGATTTATTACCTTTTTACAGTAAACAGAAGCGTACAGTATGAGACGGGGCGTCTTTAAACACAAGTACTGTACTCACCTTTAAACCCCCCAAAAAATCAGGGAGAAAAAATGCAGTAAATGTAATATAACGTAAATGCAAACGACAACTAAAAAAATAAAATAAAATGCAGTAAATGTAATATAACGTAAATGCAAACGACAACTAAAAAAATAAAATAAAATGCAGTAAATGTAATAT
>JAOUWY010000051.1:14420561-14431526 GCA_025728095.1 Prietella phreatophila | reverse complement strand
CACAAGTATCACATATTTGTGGCACAAGTCTCTAATGTCATGATTTGTCAAAATCTGTCCAGGAATCAATTAATACAGGTGTAAATACTTTTAACAAAATGTTCACATTTATTTAAGTTCGGTTTCGATTACTCAGCAGTTTTACACATTATCCTGTTCACCTATCGTTCTGCAGGGGGCGCTGACGTGACCACCACCTACAGCTTGGACATTCTGTACTCGGGTTCAGGAATCCTTAGGACGAGCAACATGAACATTTACGGCCAGAGCAACGGCGCCCTCTTGCACGGCCTTCAGGTACTGCAAGTGCCTGAGAACTTGAATCTAAACATTAGACAGCTTAATCATTCAGCAAGAGAAACTCAATAAATGACCGTGTTTCTGATTCCCGTAGTTAAGGGAGTTAAGAGGTTAATGAGAATCCCATATTTCATTTCCAAAGTTCAATGTTCCAATGTATCTGACGGAGCTGAGTGTGACAGTGGTGAGGGAAAACATACTAAAAACATCAGGAACTGAGACTGAGAAAAAGAGGAACCCCTCGAGCCGACACCTAAAAGTGGATTCTTGAGACGTGACAAGAACTAAAGTTAGCAAATGAGCGATAAATGAATGTGAGAACATGGAACATTTGGGACACCGAAACAAATGAAACAGAGAAGTTTGAGTTTCATGCAGCAGCTGGCAAGAGAGCTAATGTAGAGCTGATTATAAATCACAACAGAGAAGTTTTTAGAAGGTTTAAAAAGGAGGTGATAATTGTTTATGTGATCGCCAGCAGCCAGGAAACATCAAGAAGTTGAGGAGGGAACACACACACGCCCCTGAGGAGCTCTTAACTCGTTTTAGCAGTCAGCTTGCAGGCTTTAGATCTAGTGATCTAGTTATAATAATAATAATAAGAGGAAGAACAATAAAAAGTAGACTAATGAGACAAATAAGACTCCTCCCACCTGCACATGCCTTCACCTGTATGACTCCTCCCACCCGTACACAACCTCACCTATGACTTTTCTGTAAGATTCATACTCTTTTAACTAAACTTCACTGACTGTACTCCGCATCCAGGTGGCCATCGAGGCTCAGGGTCTGGAGTCTCTGATAGCGGCGACAGCTGATGAAGGTGAGGAGGACCTGGAGTCGTTTGCTGGAATGTCAGCGCTGCTCATGGACGTTCAGCTTCGGCCCGTGACTTTTTTCAAGGGCTACAGTGACCTGATGTCCAAGATGTTCTCTATGTCTGGAGACCCCATAAACGTAGTGAAGGGACTCATCCTGCTCACTGACCACTCTCAGGTGAGACCCAGCAACAATTAGCAATCGGTTGGTCCTCTGCCTCAATTGGTTAAAGGAAACGTGGCTTTTGGTTTCCATCATCCTTGAAAGAATTGTTCCCTTATCAGCACCACCTTTCTCTTGCCCATAAATCGAAGTTGCCGTCCATGTGATCACATTTCCATTTCTATCGGTCTCTCAGGTGATCCCTCTGCAATCTGGCCTGCGGGCTGCTGTTGAGTTCCAGGGTGGTTTGGCCATCGATATCTCTGGAGGAATGGAGTTCAGTCTTTGGTACCGGGAATCCAAGACTAGCGTCAACAACAGGTATAAAAAATAAAAATAATCATCAGACATTTCATCAGACTCTATTTCCTGCTGTCTACTTTTGTGGCAGATTCCCAAAATCGCTCCATGTTTCTTTTCCCGCTTCCCTCTCTTAACTCTCTCGAGAAGATTATTGGGCTTTCTTTTCTAACCTTCCAGCGAGCAGCATCTGCACCAGGTGCTCATCTTTTAGCTTCTGGCTGCTAGCCTGGAAACGCTGGCTAAGCCGGCTAAGTGCTAGCCAGGAAACAAATGCACTGGCAGACAGGTCAGGTTGTGGCTTTGAGTCCAAATATAGACCCCCGTTGTGCGTCAGAGGAGAAGGTCATTGGTTTTGGTCCTAAAATATTAACAATTTGAATGTTTAGCATTGCTTGCAGTTCTTGCATTTGATGCTAAGGGATAAATTTATACTAAATGATGAAGTTATAGTCTGGGTTTTTTTCTGAAAGCCATGCACAGGTGTAGGATTCAAGGAACTGGGTGCTAATTCTTTTGTAAACGTTCACACAGACATTAGCAGGCTATGAGCTATGTATAGACACAAATAAACCACAGATCCCTACGGCCAACAGCTCAGCTGGAAAAAATTGTGTAGGACACAGGGTTCCTTGAGAAACGGACGGTTTGGGACAGAAACCTTCAGGCAAAGTTCTTCGGAAGCTCTGTGAAGTTGAAGCTCAAATGCAAGATGTAAAATCTTCAGCTAAATGTAAATCTTTGCTAAGATTTGTGCTAGCTTGCTAATAAATAAGCTAGATAGCAATACGAAAAATTCCTTTCTTCAGAGTATGCTAGATAAATGTAAATAGATAGCTAGCTTTATAGTAAAAATAAGGTATTAAATATAGTTAGCTCCCCAATGCTACACCAAAAGAACATCATTGTAGTAGCTAAACATAAATTAGCAAAGTTGCTAGCTTGATATGAAATAAGTTACATGCAGAACCGGACAAAAACCTTGATATAATCTAGTACACTAAAACGTTACTTAGTTTGTCTTAAAGATTCTACGTAACCCTACAACAGAAGGTTCATCACAGTTGCACTGGAACACAAGAACCATGATGTTTATCTGAATTGTCTTCGTTCTCCACAGGGGCTCTCTGGTTGTCATAGGCAACGTGACGGTGGATTCGGACTTCCTGACCGTGGGGATGGAGGTGAGCTTTGAAATGGAGGCGGCGCTTGACTTCATCACCACTGTGCAGTTCTCCGAGTACCCCTTCCTGGTGTGCATGCAGATGGATAAGACCACGTTCCCGTTCAGGTGAACATCTCAAACCACATACGTAGTTCTAGTGGCCCAAACTGCGTAACCTCAGCCTCGCGATGCTTGGAGTCTAGCTCACTTGTGAGCGTGTAGCGACCATAATGAGTGAAGTTTAGGTAGCAAACCATAGCTAGACTTGCTAATTATTAGCATTTTCTTTACAGGAACCTTATTGTTTTAGCAGGAGTTGGTGTTTAACGTGGTGTTGTTTTTGGTGTGCTGCAGGGAGGCAGTGTATAAAATGGAGAAGTTGTCCTCCGGAGAGCCGTACGCCTGGCACAGGAGTCGTGAGCAGCTCATTCCTGGCTCCGAGTTTCCTCTTCATCAGGAAAACTCTAACATGTGTAAGAAAGTGTTCGACAGCAGCTGGTAGACCAGTCTGGGTCGGATTAGCCAAGTGCGAAAGCAAAAAACCTGCAGACCATACTTTTTATTTTATTTTATTAACCTTTATTATGCTAAGCCAATGGTGCTAATATTTTTAGCAAGCCCGGCTTTGGATTTAGGATGTAAGGACTCTAATTTTAAGAGTCTTTTCGCCCAAGTTTGACATTAAAATTTTTTGTTTTGCTTTAACTGTTAATGAAATAATTCAGCACAAAATACCAACGGTGAGTGTAGCATTAAAGGCTAAACAGAGACAAAAACTAGCAACTAGCATAACCTTAAAAAAACAAAAAAACCTCCCAATAAAAAGACTCAATAAGGATTAAGCAAAAATATTGAATTTGGCTAAAAAGAGTAACAAAGCTAACGTGCGTAGGAAAAAAATCTAGAAATTAGAACAGTTCAAAAAATTATTTCAACAAGCCGAACAGCGAGTACAAATAATGTAAACCAATACTAGTAAATTGAAAAGTTTTATTATATGTGGCTGTGCTAGATTCAGCTACGCTGTTAGCAGAATTGTGTCGGAATTATCTTCATGACAAGGTAATAAAAGTTAGCGTATGTTTATATCTCCAGGCTTTTGAACAAAGTTTACACAGGTACAGATTAATTATTAGCATAGCTTCAGTCACCATGAGTGATCTCACGTTAGCCACCTAACATGAATTAGCAGAAGTCGCCAATGCAGTCAGAACTGGTGTGGGGCTATGTTTATGTTTATAATGTCTTATAACACATTTATGAGTTATTTATTTGCTCGAAACACTTACAGCTCTCATGAGGAAAAAAAAGGCTTTCTGTCCATTCCTCCACACCAGATGTTTACACAGATGTTGACGTTTTGTTCTGTTTTTGACAAAAGAGAGAAAATGAGTACATTTGAGATCTCGAACCTCAGACAACACGAAACACACTGAGGTGTGTTGAAAAAGCTCATTTGCATATTACAGTATTGCGAGACGATTGATCAGCGATACGTCGTGCAGCCCGGATTGTTAAACGTGTTTCATCTTTTATTATTATTATTTTTTATTTATGTGTGTAAATAATCTTCAGGAAAATAAAACCATGTGGAGTGATTTTAAACTTTTGTCCAGTTTCCTGTCTGGTTGCAAATACTATAATTACACAATTTAATAGTTAGTGTAATATTAGCTAGTGAGCTTAGCCACATTCTTTAAATGCATGCTACAGTAGTTAGCTTAATATTAGCTAGTACGTGTGGCTGAATATAACTTCAGCTAGCTTGCTAGTAAGTTTTGCAACTTATTTTAGAATCACAATAGAATTTTTAGGCTAATATTAGTTAGTAAGTTCCTTGTTTTATAAACACAATATAATCGTTAACCTAACGTTAGCTACCGATGTGCTTTAGATACACAATATATTAGCTAGTAATGTTAGCTAGCTTTCTGGTAAGCTTGGCTACTAACTTTAATTACACAATATAATAGATAGCCTAAAGCTAGCTTGTGGCACGTTTATCTACTTGCTGGAAATACACAATATGTTTGTCAGGCGAACATTATTTAGCTGGCAAATAACCTTGGCTACAGGTTTTAATTAGACAATATAATAGCATAATGTTATCTAGCTTTCCATTTAGCTTAGCTATACTTGCTGTAATTACACAAAATAGTAGTTGGTGTAAAGCTAGCTTGCTAGAAATTGTGGCTACTTGCTAATTAACAGTAACTGAATTTGATCAACTGTAGTATTTATTCCGAACACTTCACTGAGACAACAAAATTAAATAAAAGTTTATCGGTGATGGCATAATTAGATTTGAATAAGTGTCGCCCCTTTTTAATGCAGTGACTCCAGTTAGCACATTTAAGATTTCCCCACGCATCATTACTGGCCCTGTTCTGCTTTTGATTTGTTTTGATGGTAAATAAACCAGAATAACAATGGAAAGAAGTTTAGGTATATATTGTTCAGCATTAATCAAATCGATTAGCTTATTTAAAAATGAAAAAACTAAATGAGAAATCAGATCAGTTTAAAAGTCCGCTGCTAGTGCACACTGCC
Source organism: Prietella phreatophila (assembly GCA_025728095.1). Lineage (NCBI taxonomy): Eukaryota > Metazoa > Chordata > Actinopteri > Siluriformes > Ictaluridae > Prietella > Prietella phreatophila. Next base: position 14,426,230 of record JAOUWY010000051.1, on the reverse strand, counting down.
AGGTTGAAAGAGAAACGTTGATTATAGGTCTATATTTAAATCTTGGAGTGTTGGTGTAGAGCTAGTCTTTCACGATCCACTAAATACCACGACAGAAGTGCTGATGCTAGATGCTAAATTAGAGCACACAGGAAAGCCAAAGTAAAATGGCATCAGCTCTCAGAAGATAAAATCACGAGCAGAGATTATCAATGAGATTAGTGGGATACACTCCTCAAATTGATGTTAATATCACACACACACAAACAACAGTTAATTTCTTATTTTACAACTGATGTGATTTTGTTACTTCATAATAATTCTAGCTAGTTAAGAAGCTAGTTAATTAGCAAGCTGATGTGACTGAAAAGAGGGTGAAGTAAATGATGCTACTTGCTTTGAGAAATCTCTTCTTTTTTTGCATTGTCCTTATGGTAAAAAAGCATGTGTTAAAAACAACATCACATCACATATCCGATTGTTTTTGTAACGTTTTGCTAGTCTGAGCTAGCTTGCTAATATGACTGATGATTGTTTTCACACGCACTGGACACTTCCCCTCAGCTTACACCTTCCGTTTATTCCAAACCCTCAATAACATTTCACTTTCATCGTTCGTTTCTTTCCATCGTTCCATTCTCCTCAGCTCCTCACATCTTCTGCACACTGATTTGAAGAACCTCATTTCCTGAAATTTCAGGAACCTCAACTCATGGCTAAACATCATTTTCCGGAACGTTCCACTGACCTTCTCCACATGCCAGTGTCAGCCTTTAGCAAGCTGACAGATCGATCAGACCTCAGAGCCGCCCATGACATCATGACTAGTGGCTGTGTGGATCAAAACAATCCTCCTTAAGATAAAACAAGCTAGCCTGCTAATACAACTCTTGATTTTTACAATTTATTTTAGCACAGTAGCCATTTTTCATTATTGTTTACATTAAACTAGTTTTAATACTGTTGTTGTTTTTTTAAACACACCCTTTTTGAATTCCCCCTACATTTTCCCAGTGGTTCCGTTCTCTTGGCCATCTTAAGGGCCGTTGTGTGATTTTCACCCTGACTAAATGTCATTAGAATCATGCTAGGCTAGCGGGCTAGCTAGATTATTCCTTTAAAACAGCTTCCATTGCTAATTTCATCACCAAAATTGCTGAGGCACTGTGTAAAACCCCTCCCATACTCACCACTGATCGGTGGCATTAGCAATTCTAAACAGAATTTGAAGGAAATAATGGTGTTTGATTTGATAAATCTCTCTCTCCCTCTCGCTTTACATTGTTCTAGTAAAGGTTTTCTTTCTTTTTTAAGGGGAAGTCAACAAGGGCGTGCTAGAGCAGTATCACACGGTCACTTTGCTTTATGTACAATGCAAAGTAACTTGTATAAAATGTGTTGTACAAAGCAGCGTTTCGCTAGGCCGAGCTAGCCTGCTTATATGATCTTTAAAGTGCAATGTAAGTGCACGTTTAGAGAAAATCTCCAAAAATTTACTTCACCAACAGGTCTAACACTGTTGCTAATATATCAAGGCCGGTTAGCATTACTTTTTCCTTCTCAGTAGTGGTACAGTTCAGATCAAAACAGATCATGGGCTAAAACACGTGATGGAAATAAAGAAAAGGAAAAAAAAAACAGCCAAAGATTAAAAAAAAAAAAAAAAAAAAAGTTAAATAAGTTAAATCTGAGTACCATTTAGCAGAAATGCTCATTAGCTTATTAGGAGTTAGTGCTCATTTGCAGAGAGTGAATCATTTCTTCATGCAGAAAATGTCTAATGTACAATTTAATACTGTCTACCATAATGACTCTTTAGTGTATTACATAAATGACCTAATTACACAGATAAATTATACACAGTCTCAGCTGTGGATGTCCATAAACCATACGCAAGAGCTTAATAAAGCATCAGAAGCCTCTCACAACATTCAGTAGTGTCAGAAGCCTAATTAAAGCATGAAGAAAAAGGCAGGATTTGAGCTTGAGAGACAGAATATGTACGAATACATAAAGGAAAATCTCTCAACTCTCCAATATGGAGCCTTTTTACATACTTGGAATGAGCTTTCGACTCTAATGAGTCATGTGAGCGCCTTCTGATGGCTCATTAAGCGCTTATGAATGACGCATGAACTCGATCTGTTTTAAGACTGTTTGAATCTGACTGAAACAGACAACCTAGTGTGAACAATGTTTTAGCAAAGCAAGAAAAACAGTGCAGATAAAACAGCGTTTTAATGTTTGTTTTCAAGCTTATAAGACTAGCTAGGTCACATAATTAGCATGCTAAGATGCCTCTGAGTGATTAGCACATCCTGGGTGGAGCTTAGGTTAAACATGATTAGCCATGAATTAAGCTAGCCAGCTACAAACACAAACACATCACTGTTCAAACATTAGCCAACTAGCTCAGGGTAATGTTAGGGTAATGTTTCATCTTTTGCAGTAACTATTTAATGTAAATTAGCTAGAAAGGTTTGATAACAGTCCTTCTAAAATTGAGTAAACTATTAGCCAAAACCAGCTCTGGTTAACTAATATATTGTAAACTGTGTACTCTTATGGCCTATAACAGTTGGCTGATTGAGTTTAACTTAAGCTCCACCCATACGCCACAGACATGCAGCATTAACTTGCTTTAAATGGTACTCAGATGATTCAAAAGAAAAGAAAACATGAACATGACAGTGAAATTCATTCAGGTTCAGGAACAGAATGAATAACTCAGCATTGAGATTTGTTTTTGTGGAACCTGACAGAAAGTTTTTTTTTTTTTTTTACAGAGCAGGTAAACAGACTGTCCTGCAGATCCATATACCTTTAATGTACATTCACATTCATAAACAGAAGCAGAAACAGAAAGCAAACACGGATACCACACAGCTAAACTGCGCTAACAATGGAAATGATGATAGCTTAATACAGCTAAAGAAAGTTTTAATGTTAGCTTTAATGTTTAAACTATTAACAAGTTCGACTTTACAGAAGGCTGTGTTCTAATACTTTTTCCAATACGTCCCTCGATTTTGACTAGTGACTGTTTAAGCTTCATCATATGACATCACCAGTGGTCTTTCTTTTCATTTCTTAAGCTTGACTTAACTAATTCGCATACAATTCTGGTCAGAATGTAATAGTTTATCTAATGTTAGCTAAGTTACGAGCTAATTATTTACACAATGTATCAGTTTATAACAGTTTAACATTAGCACAGTCCTGTATGTTAGTAGCTAGAAGGCTTAATTCATGTTGCTAAACTAGCATATCATTTTAAATAAAGCCAGTATTTTTATATTACATCAAGTCAAAAGAATTAAAGGAAGGCTAGCGATAATGATCTTAAGCTCCGCCCTTTTTCACATAGACAAACAGAGTGCCGAGACAATTTCTTTGGACATCTACCCGCTCAGATTCTTGCTAAATATTGCCTAGCTTGTAAACTAGCTAGCAAGTCACAGTCAATTGTTTACAGTCTGGGATCAGCTCCGAGTTCATTAGGACATGAAATGTAAAATATGAGCTCGGATTACGGTTAGCACGATGTGTTATATTGCTGCGTTAGCATCACAGATAATCAGATTAGCAGTTTGCTAACTAGTAAGCAGTGCTGGTAGCTGTCATGGACAGATGTAGATGTCAAGTTTGGGGTTATAAAACTCAAAAATCACAAATTGACAGCTTCGCTCGCAGTGGTATGGTAAAGGAACGAGTCACGATAAAGCTGAGGGGGATTCAATCAAGTGGAGGTCAACAAGGGCGCATTAAAAACAGTATTGGAACACAGCCACACATTAAACAGAGGTAAAAACACTAACGGATGAACAGTGAATTCTTATTTTCTCTTAATGACACAAACAACAGCTCAGTGAAATGTGAAGTCATGTTGAATTTACCCACAATGCAGTGCTTCAAATGTGTTTACAGAATGTAGGCAAGCAGCTGTGAAACTGTCCGACCAAGAACACTGCCTATTCTCTGCACACACACACACACACACACACACACACACACACACACACACACACACACACACACACCTGGGAAACAAAAAAAAACCCTCACTTTGAAACCACAATGCAGACAGGAAGCTGAAACGGCACAGGAAGTGACAGTTTCTGTGGGAACCGTTATGTTACGTTCCGATGTGAGAACCAGGGTACCCTCCTAAACATGAACACACACACGCACGCACACAAACACACACCCTCACTCACTCACTCACTCAAACACTCACACACACATACTGTACATAACCCAGACCTGTAAGAAAAGAAAAGGAAGACAAAGACGGTAAAATATTCTCAATAAACTGATCATTCATTCTTTTTTATTTTTCTAATGCATTGCATGCATTATAAAATGCTTTATATTATGTTTACAATCTATATGACACAATATATTAATAATTAACTTTATATTTATAGAACACACAATAACAAAAATGCTTAAAAAGACTCAAAATGTGTTACTGTCACTTTAAAAATGATCACATGACCATTTAACTTTTAATATCAGTGGTTAGAGAGCTGTGTCCAACAGTGTGTGTGTGTGTGTGTGTGTGTATGCTCACTTACATGCCAGGCTGCGGATACACACACACACACACCCCTGCATGTGTGTATGTGTTATATTATGATTCACATCACTGATTTGACTCTTTTGAACTACCAGTTTTGATTCATTTGATTCACTGATTGATTAAGTTTTGATATGTTTAACAGAAACAGCACATTTATTATCTAAAAATCTCAAATGATAGAAATGTTTGTTTTTTTCTTCTTTTTTTGCATTCAAATCAATTCACCTGAGTCACTTAAAAGAATCGTTCACTATAGAACAAATCATTAATGACTCACACAATACTATTATAGAAGGTGGAATCTGTCTAATCTAATATCATGTTTATAGTTAGTTGTAGTTTTTTACCTGTACAGTAGATACTTTAGCAGTACTTTATCATGGAGGTGGGGTTTTCCCAGAATCCTTTGCTGGATGTTATAAATCTGCTGTCAGTTGATTATTAGTATAAACTGCAGGCCTGGCCGTGTTTTTAATGAAGACGGGCATAAGCACAGATTCTCATTTCCTCTGTGGATTGCGTGACTAGTTTCCGGAGATTTCGATATGCTGCACACATTTATATTTTCTCACATCTGATTCTCTGCTTTCTGATCTAACGGAGCGTGGGATCTCTGTCTGTGTGACCCTGTCTGACAGATCAAATCAGATTGTATGTGTGTGTGTGTGTGACAGTTTGTGGTTGGGTTGTGTGGTTTGGGAAACACCGTGTATGTGTATGTGTGTGTGTGTGTATGGTCTGTTAACATACTTGTTTTTATGATGAATCTGGTGCCCTTTACAGAGTTTCCGTGTAAGGTCTGTACTCGATAATCTGTGTGTGTGTGTGTCTGTGTGTGTGTGTGTGTGTGTCTGTGTGTGTGTGTGCATGTGTGCGTGTGTGTGCTAAAAAAGACTGAGAGAAGTGTGTGTGTGTAAAAGACAGAGAGAGTGTGTGAGATGGTGTGTGTTTTTTAAGAGACTGAGAGAAGTGTGTGTGTGTTCAACAGTCATTTAAATAGAATGAACTGTTTGTGAACCTCCTATCAGCAGGGAGGTGTGTGTGTGTGTGTGTGTGTGTTTGTGTGTGTGTGTGTGTGTGTGTGTGTGTGTGTGTGTGTGTGTGTGTG
>JAOUWY010000051.1:14238581-14251019 GCA_025728095.1 Prietella phreatophila | reverse complement strand
GAGAGGTGAATTAGTGAACGCGAGAGGTGAATTAGAGAACGCGAGAGGTGAATTAGAGAACGCGAGAGGTGAATTAGAGAACGCGAGAGGTGAATTAGAGAACGCGAGAGGTGAATTAGTGAACGCGAGAGGTGAATTAGTGAACGCGAGAGGTGAATTAGAGAACGCGAGAGGTGAATTAGTGAACACGAGAGGTGAATTAGTGAACACGAGAGGTGAATTAGAGAACGCGAGAGCAATATGAGGTAAAAGATTGGATGCGAGAGCATTCAAAAAGCAAATGTGTGAACAAAACAGAATTTCATAAGAATCTGAGAAGTATGAGAGATTTAGAGTCAATGCGAAAGGTAATTAATGAAAACGAGAGCACTTTATAAATATGAAGAAAATCGGCACGTGTAAGAGCATTTACTGTAGATGCGAGATTATGTAATCATACCATGTCAAAACGGCTGTTATATATCATAAACTGGATTGTTGACATTGAGAGGCAAATTATTTATAAATGAATTTTTTTTTATGTGAAAGGTTTTGTGTGAATGCGGGAAGTAAATTAGAGAGTATAAGCACAGTCGACATGTGTGTATGACAGGCATGGCATGACTAGCGTGTTAAAGCTTCATGATCAGTGCGTCGTTGTGTCGGGTACCTGTAGAAGTCGTCGAACGTCAACTCCGCCTTCCCTTTCTTCGCGAAGAAGTGTATGAGCAGCGTGGTGTCGATAGTCATGCTCTCGTCCGTGCGCTGGTCAAAGAGGGCAGGGAAAAAAAGGGGGGGGGGGCAAAAAAAGAAGAGAAAACAGTGAGTGAGCCAAAAGCATGGTCTGAGATGACTGGATGAAACGGGGCTGTCTGTCGCAGATGCAGAGCGATCCAAGGTGCTTCGTTCAGTGCGTTCAGCTTCACCAGAGTGGGAGCAGCACTTGCACAGATGCAGCCATCTTTATACCGTTCAGGTGATATAAAGATCAGGCATAAAGATTGAAGGGCGAGCGCGAAACAAATACACGAGTGACAGACAACCACAGATACACAAACATACATTCATGTAAAATATGCACTGCATAAATCTGGGCAGACGGAGACAGAGACATTGGCGGACGTAGACAGACGAGAAGATGCATGAAGACACTTCAGGCCATGCATTTCAGAGACAGGCTGCATTCACACATAAGTGCTGATGTGTGAACAGGTGACTAGAGTCCACCTTTTTCCTGCTGCAGATAAACCTCTCTCTCTCTCTCTCTCTCTCTCAAAATATTCAATATACTCTCCAAATGGTTTTTTCCCCCTCAAATCCATGGTGAAAATAAATAACTAAAACCTACAGTAGTGATAGTATACGTATACATATCATCAGGAGCCCTTCAACGTGATACAATATGATTCAGTATTGAGTAAAAGATTCCGTTCTTATTGGAAAAGGAATGATAGGTCACGCCTCCCTTACTAGACTGACAGGCCAATCAACAAGCCTCCAGTCTTGGTTTATAATCAGGAACCATTACACACCATTTTTTTCCATAAAAGACCCGGGTCACGGCACCAACACTGAATTGCTGCCGGTTTGGTACCAAGAAAAGGTGACACGAGGGGGCGGAGTCATCGCGGCAACAACTGAAGTTATTTACATGACTGGTATTAGTGAACAGTGTGGGGAGAAATTTTATTTATTCATTTCATTTGGTTTATTTATTTATTTAAATTGCAAAATTTGCTAAATTATTATGGTAATGACGAATGACGGTCTGATGTGAATTATTTAAAGCCAATCAGATTTTAAAACAATTGTTGAAGTAGCGTAAAAAAAAAGGTGTTACACTGTCAAAAGAATATACAAAATAAAATAAGAAAAAACAAAACAATTATGCAGCTGAAAAAAATTGACTGATCAGAAATTCTTTATGTGCACTCTTAAAAAATGTAGAACACTTACGAGTTCTTCGGTTGTCCCTCCAACAAAGTTGAACTCAAAACATTCTCCTGTCCCAAATGGTTCCAGGTAGAACTTTTTTCTGAAGTAAAGAACCTTTAAAAGAACCTCTTTTTTAAGAATCTGTGTACTAATTGAATAAGCATGTGGTACAAACTCCAGATTAATGGTCTCTTAGTACCTAGAACCAAATGTAGCTCTTGGAACTTCGTACAAAAGGTTCTTTATTGAATAATGAAGGGATTCTTCTAATAAGGAAACACTCTGTTGTAAGGTTCTACATCCAACCTTGAACGGTTGCACCAGAAGAACCCATTAAGGTTCTAGATTTAAGAGAGTAGGCTTGATTTCTATACATGCCACACCCCTGAGGTCGAGATAAAGGACGAGCCTGCCATGCTAAACTTCACTGGCCACACCCCCTTTTTTTCCCCAAGAGCTTTTTCAGTGCATTCAAGCCAGACGAGAGCAGAGCTTCGGTCCATGCCTCTGCGATACCTCCAGATTAAAATCCTATCCGAGGAGAAACCATTTCAAGCGAAAAGAAGTTACACACACACAAAAAGAGAAAGAATGGTAGACTCAAGCAGAGGAATCAGACAGGAACACATGGTGTTTAATGATGTGAGATGTAAATCATTCAACACGTCACATATACGGTCATCAGACAAGTATCGTCAAAAGGGTACGGCCCAAAATCACAGCTCAGGCGAAAACATTACAAGACACAACAAAATGTCTTCACAGTGAAATGAATTACTCGGTTTTAAACTTGATCAACATTCGGTTATTTTCTTTTCCACTGAACCACGAGTAACGGACGTCTCAAACAGGCTTTAAAGTGTGCCATTACTTTTAAGATTGTAACGCGTACTGAATAAAATCTCCAACAGCAGAGTGCGTGATAATGCATGTTCTCCGTGTCGGATTATATGGCGAAGATCTTCTTACGATAGACCTGTGATTAAAGGAAATAATGTTCCACGTACATCATCAATCATCTGGAAATCTCAATCCTTCTGCAGACGTTTGGCTTGAGGTAATAAGGAGATAAGGAGATTGTTTGTTGTTGTTTATCAAAATCACCACTAGTGTATTTGATGTCATAATACGCAATTCTCTTCTTATCAGTGGATTTTAGATGAACATCGTAGCATTTGATTAAGACGTTTCTCACACCGACAGAACTTTATTGTCGACCATCTTTGCTCACAATGGCACTAAATACCTACATTACCTCAGGATTCCAACAATTCAGTCTTTAAATTTCGGAAGGCACGGCTTAGACTGTGTACATACTGTAAAACGTGACCAAGCATCCATTTTGTTTGAAAACGTTACCAAGCAGCCATTTTGTTAAAAAATGTGGCCAGCCTGCCATTTTGTTGAAAAACGTGACCAAGCAACCATTTTGTTGAAAAACGTGACCAAGCAGCCATTTTGTTCGAAAATGTGACCAAGCAGCCATTTTGAAAAGCAATTTGTTTACCCATGATGGAGGATGGCCATCTCAATAACGTTACAGCATTGAACATTGCCATACAAAGTTTTGTTCGTTTTGTAGAGATATTGGTTTACCACAGTAGTGCCATAGCTTCAGCAATTGGAGTATAAACAGAATTGTTTACTTACAAACCATACTTTAATCGCTGAGCTCCTACCACCTTCTATTAGTACATATTCCCTCTTTTTTTCATTCCTCTATTTCCTGGAAGATTGATATAAGGAGCGTTATGTCACAGTTCCTGGAAACCGCTACTACAAAGTCATCATTGCATTACATCGTAGATGGCCATGCCCCCTGTGGGGCGGAGTCATCACTTGAGGGCTTTTAGCCTTTGATCTGGCAGGTGAAAAACAGTGATTAGCGGGATGACTAACACACACACACACACACACACACACACACACACACACAGAGTCACTCAGACACATACTCATCAGACATTATAAACACACACTCGCACACGTGGTGTTCCTCTAAGTGTTCATCTGCGAGCGTGCAGTCAATAATACAAACAATCCTTTGGAAGTGTGTCATCTGGGAGAGTGGGATCTCGAATTACTGTCTCTTTCACTCACTCACTCACTCACTCACACACACACACACACACACACACTTTGTAACAGACTGGGTAAATAAAGGGCAGATGTACGGCTCAGCAGTGTCATTATGCTGCCGTTTCCTCGTCATTAACGCGCCTCAACACGGCCAAATAAATGCAGCATCACTTCCAGTTGTCTGCTGCCATCTGATGTTAGAACGTGATGTTAGAACCCTTGAAAAGACGTGGAACCTGCTGCACTAAACCTGAAACCAATCTCTAGTTCCATGTCTACAGTAGTGTCCGGTCCATGATCTAACACTATGCTCATTGTATAAGCTGCACTGCGGTGGATCAGTTTTAGCCAAGTGTCTGCGCCTGTACTGTGTTTCCCACTTAATTCATGTTGTATATGTTATATCGAGGTGTGACGTGCCAACGACCTGGAATGATACATCGATTTAAAAAGCAACGACTGAACGATTATAATCCGCTTATTGTTGTGAAAAGAAAAACAACTGGTTGTGTAAAAGTGGTTCATATTTTAAATAATTTAACAGGCTAACAAGCCGATTTGCTCACGTCTGGTTACGTACGGTTACGTCATCATTCGTGAAATCACAGCAAGTCTACGCCAGATTCTGTCCAAAGTTGGTCGACAGGAGGATAATAAAATCGTATCGCATCGTATCGTCGCAGATTCAGTCGTATAGTCAAATATCGAACAGTTAACTTGTGAAGTGAAATCTTATCGTCTCGAGTGGAAGACTGAGGTTCCACATGCCTACTTTATACCCTCCAACTATGATGTATGAAGATGTCTGCGCCCATTTTGAAGCGCAAGTAGGTGTGAAAAACCATGCAGGGTTTGTTTAGGTTTCATCATCGCCACTAACATATTTGTAGCTACTCTATACGTTTGGTCTCCCCCTAGTGGTGGATTTTAGAACAGCGTCACAGTAGAGCTCATACTGAGATCTTAATCGTGGTGCCGAAACTTCGCTGCAGTCTATCTTTGGTTGGCACAACAGTCGCACATTCGAGTTCTTCTAGGTCCTTTCCGTGTTCTCGAACGGCGCAACAATGAGGTGAAATAGGTACGAAGTAAACAAAGTTAGGTTAATAAAAACGCGCGCACTCTGTACCCAGTAGTTAGTAGTGTGGCGTTTTCCCCCGCTTTAGCACACTTGATTTGATTCAGTGAATGGGATTCAATCAGGTGTGTCAGAGCAGGAGCTCGGCCCTACGTGGACAGCGATGCGCCCATGATGGTGAGGACGATGGATGGACAAAAAAGCGAGGGATGAGAGTGTGAGGGCGGAAGCGGTACCTCTGCCAGGTCAGAAAAGAGCGCTTGGCTGGCGCTTCGTCTCAACACGTCCCAGTAGCTCCGCGCCACACACTCCTCTCGGCTCTCTTTTTTCGACACCTGAGGGAGGGTCGGCAGCACAGGGGCGGCCGTTAGTGGGTTAGCAAGAGAAACGGGTGCACATTGAAAATGTGGAACAAAAGATGGATTGTTAGGGCTACGCTGAACGAGGAGTTATTATAAAATTTAGTAAACTTGTCATTTACAATTGTGTTTTATATATAACCATAATTTGTCATTTTATAAACAATATTTTGCACTGTTTTTGTTCATTGAGTGGAAGCTTTCGTTTTTAAAGCAATTTTAAGTCTAATCTGGCTGAAAAGCGTCGAAACGTCAAGTTTTAAATCCTTAAATACAGAATTCATATCGTTTAGGGAATTTGATTATCATATAGATGATCATAAAAGTAAAAAGATTTCATACTGATTATTTTTATCTTTCTTTCATCACTGATCCGTTTTGTAAAAGAATCCACTTTGTCGAAACATGACAGAAGGGCCACCTCAGTTTCTGTGTGTGTGTGTGTGTGTGTGTGTGTGTGTGTGTGTGTGTGTGTGTGTGTGTGTGTGTGTGTGTGTGTGTGAGATTAAAGGTCATGTAGGTGGACTGAGTGCTTTAAAAACACTCCAGCAGCGGCTCAATAGAAAACGCATTTTGCTCTCGCTGTGTTTCTGCTCCAATCGCTCAAAACGTCTCTGATGAAGACTGCGCTGGACTCGTTACGAGGCACGAAGATCAATTTGAATTTAATTCCCCCCCTAAATCAGGGTCAAAACAGTTACTTAAAAACCCCCAAAACAAATCGTTCGACCGTGAAGGTCAAACCTCCCTGCTTTGCTCGTGATCTGTCGATTTTTCCCGCGCGTTCGTCCCGTTTTCGTCCCACCTTCGTTTCACATCTAAACACACAAGGTCAAAGGTCAGAGGGCACAAGGTGGTGGTGGTGATACATACGCTAGTGCCTGGGGCGACATGGTATCCGTAGAGCTGCATGCTCTACGTGTCGATCGGAGAAGCAGCGGAGGAGGAAGAGGAAGGAGATGAACACACACACACACGTTAGAACATGGTTAAAGAAGACAAAACATTTTACACTCGTTTTCTCGATTCACAATGAGGAGATCTACGAAAAACAAGGACTTGGATTTTCAAAACCGAGGCGCAAAGTCGCATTCAGCAAATCATCATGGTTGCCATGGCGAGACATTATACACACATAACACTTATAAGAGAAGCAGTTATTTGGGATTTATAACAGCTTAAAGAGCATTCCTTAGTCACGGTATAGCAACATCAGGGTCTTAACAGTGTGTGTCTGTTTAAAAAAAAAAAAAAAAAGAAGTTTTTATTTCCCTCTCAAGACCCTCAGTGCATCCATGATGTCATCCATCCATCAAATATTAAAGGGATCCTCTACCTGATAAACATGATGTAATCTGCCGATTAGATCACTACTGTTATAAAGCAACGTATCATCATCACCCTCGGGTGGCCGTTGTAGATCCGTTGCGGCAGCCGGTTTTACCTCACTTCGATCGACAGGCCAATAATTCAATTCAATTCAATTCAATTTTATTTGTATAGCGCTTTTCCATATGGAAAGCAAACAATGAATTATGGATCTTCCCAAGATCTTCGAAACATTTTCTTACTCGGGAGCATCCTCAAGAGTCTTTTTCCAAAGACGCTTTCTTCTTAACACAAACCATGCATTCACACACTCATTCACACCCAGGGGCAATTTGCCATAGCCAATCCATCTACTGCCATGTTCTTGGGAGATGAGGGAAACTGGAGAACCCGGAAGAAACCCAAACAGACAGTAGCTCAGGCTCAGACTGGTCAAATTGCTCATCTTCAATGATGATCCGTATCCTGATCCCAAAATTCATCTCCCAATCCAAACCCCATCTCCTAATCCATCACCCAAGCACTCCCGACCCAACACCATATTTCTCAAATCCGGTCCAGATCTCAATTATGGACACCAATCGTCCAACCCAAAATTATTTCTGGATCTTTCCACACAACACTGATCTCCAGTTCCATCAGCCATCTCCCAAAGATCCTGACCAAAATCCATCATATGAGCTAATACGGACTTCATCCATCCATTCATTCATCTGCAATCACCGATTTATCCTCATCAGAGCAATGGTTGATTCAGAACCTATTCCAGGAACACTGTGAACAAAGTAGGAAGACACCATGGATAGGATGCCAGTCCATCCAACTTGAGCTCAGAATCAAACCAGAGAACCTGATGCTGCCAACATCAATAACTTGATCCAAAATCTATCTGCTGACCCCAACACCCTCACTCGGACCTCTTGATTCAAAACATCTCCTGACCTCTTCTCATGACAGAATCCATTTTCCCACGCCAATATGCGTTCCTTCATTCCAAATCATCCATCACTGGACCCAACACCAATCTCCTTACCTCTTCTTTTAACTCAACGCCGTTCCAAAACCAAACCCTCCAAACTATTATCATCTTTCTGACCCGACTTCCACTTCCCCTCTCTCCAATCCATCAAATTCCATATCCGTACCTCACAGCCAACACAAATTTCAGACAAATTATCCTCCCAAATGGGAAAACCTCCCAAATCTCCCAACCCAAAAATTCCTGATCTCCTGAACGTTCAGGTCTGGTCTCAGTCACACAGGATTCATACACCGTGCTACTCATTCGGTTCTGGTTATTTTCTAGCTTTAGTATAAAACCTCGTGTCCAGACCCTTACCAGCTGAGCTGACTTGTCCGTGTCTCCCTTGCGTCCCTTCTTTTCGTTCTTCTTCCGGAAGATTTCCTGCAGCTGTAGGACAGAATTTGGTGTGAGCGGTGCACATGCTTCTTTAGTTAATCTCCCATAAAATAAGAAGAATTCTGTTTCAGATCTCATTGTAAATCAAGGTCTAACTACTCGCTCTGGAAAATCCATCAAGTAAGCGTTTGGACCCCCTGGATTTGAATGAATTCCACTGTTCCTTCCTCCAAAGGGTCTATAACTAGGTCACTATAAACAGAGATGAAAAAAAAAAAGTCAGATTATCTCACCACCAGAAACTCTTGCTTGTCCACCATCTGGTTGCCGTCGGCGTCGAACATGTTGAAGGCTATTTTAAAGCCAGCATGAGGCTCTGAGGGAAAAGACACGTGAGTCATATACATAGATTCAGCTTTCATAATGAGATAATGTGCATTACTGTGATGTCATGTCTATAACGCATTAGCCAGGAAGACTCCTCGGTGGAATGTCGTCTCTAGACAGTCCGGGAGGTTCAGAAACTCATCATCTTTAAGTGCGATATAATATTCTGTCCTTATACCACAGCTCCGCTGAATTCTGCAGTCTCTAAAGAGATGCAATGTCTATTTAACCTTTACGGAACTCCGATATCAATGACAACGATCCAAACTTCGCCCCACACCTGCCTGTTCGATTTAGTAGAAATCTGAAATTCTAGTGCACGAACTTTGACGTCCACGAACCAACTAACAAACGAGTATTCAAACACCGATGCCTCGCTTCAGTCTCCATCCACACTTCATTCCGACTTTCAAGCTCGTCGGTTCAAAGTCAGAGTCTCCTTCCGTAACAAACACCACCTTTCGTCACCTCCTCCAGGTGTGTTCTTGACCTAGTTGAGGGCCACGAGCCTCTCCGTGGTGTTACGTTGTCGTGGGAACAGTATGTCAAGGCAGGGTCGTTGTGTTCCAGAGGACATGCTGAGTGAAGTGCTTCAGCGTAGCAGGAAAGGGTGAAGACACAAGCTGTAATGATGCTCTACTCAACGAGTTCGTAACGCCCGAGCTATTTCAGAATGTAGAACGTGGAGTACTTGAGAAACAAACAAATGAAAAAAAAAGTTATAAAAGAAAAAGGTATAAACCCATTTAGGTGCTGAATTCTGGAACCTCGCAGTTCAGACGGTTAGACAGACATCACGGCAGACTCGTCCGTCTCGCTCAGGATGAAAGCGTGGGTGGAAATGGTTTGGGTCTGCCAGACCATAATGTATAACAGGGGTTCTAACTGTGATACGCCTTTAATGGAGGTAACAAGGCCTGGTGAATCTAAGAGCTACCCCCCCATAACAAAGGCAAAATGATGGCAAGAAGGATAAACTGAGATACTGAGCCAAGCAGGAAAGAAGGACAAATTGAGAGGTATTGAGGAGAAATAGACAAAACAGTAAAAAAAGCATGAAAATTTCTAATACTTACTGGTCAGGATACAAAGCAGGAAGAGATACTCGGTGTAAGCGATGATCCCTGTAAAACAAAATCAAAAGTGTCACATTTATTTGCACACCAATAAGCCTCATTTCTTTCGTCATTCCTCTGGATCCTCTCTCCATTTTTCCTCCTGTTTAAACAGGACCACTTGATGGGAGTTTCAACTGAAACCTGAATTAAAATCTTTGATAGTTTTAGAAAAGGATGTCCTTTCACAGAGATAAGATCTACAGATTCTCTCGGGTGCACAAGGAAAGCAATAGCCCCTTCGCTGACACGAGCACTCCGGGATGGACTGTGGAAGTTACCCAAGCTTTTGTTGGGAAGCTCTTGATGATGTTTTGGAAGTAAGGGTAGATGACAGGGATGCATTAGCCACTGAAAACGTTCTCGTAACGTATTGGTAGCAGGGCTACAGATAGTTCTGGCCGACTGAGCCGAGCGTTTCAGGCCGGCGGTTTTTTTTACGCCTCTGGGGGAGAGGAACCCAACACGAGTTCATTTACCAGAGCAGGGGGATGATACCTACTTGGTCTTCCCGCACACAAACAGACGAGCACTCACACAAGTCAAACATCAGGCTTCTTGATGACCTCAAGCTGTAGAACTAACACTAAGGTTTCTTGTTCGCTATTATTTGATGTTATCTGATGGTACACAAGTCTGAGAACGTCATTTATCAAACAGGGATACATTTTGATCAAATGATGTTTCTCAAATCAGATCCCAAACGCCACCGTTGATGAAAGATGAATAAATAGTAAAATGGAATGATATCAGTGCTAGATCTGCTGGTTCTATACCAAACGGCCGTCGTCCATTTATCAAGACTGGTGTGAATGAAACTAGCTTGAGGATCAGAGGAGCGTCAATGTAGAGCTTCAATTTTCATGATACATCACAATCAGGCAACTAGAGCAACAAAGCGACATGGGATTTTCCAAAGCACCTTGGACTCTGATACAACAAACAAACCTGATGAATTCAAGAACATCTAGGCCAGCCTTATTTATTCAGCAAAAACAGCATTGTCATTTTCTGCTACTGATCTTGGCCATCTTTAACAGGACGTGAATGCTAATCTTCACCCTCTGTGGCTGGTATCCATCACGTGATAGAGTAGGGATTCACAACATGACCAATAATGGTTCTAGCATCTCCCAAACAAGCCACACACCACCTTAAGGAGGCATGTCAGAGGACCGCTCATAGGGACGAGGGAAGAGCTAGTGTTGTAGCTGTAGCCTCCAGGAGAATCTTCTCCAGTTTCAAATTCCCAGTTGTGACGGAACGTCAACGAGGGACTGTCTGTCAGCGCGGTGCAGTAGGAAACGTTGAAGTACCAGATGAGGAAAGAATTGACTGTTATTTTGTAAGACATCTCTCCACCCCTCTCCTGAAACAGTTAACCTCACTCAGGGCTCCATCACCGTGGCTCCATATTTACCTGGAAACCAGCCTCTGGAGACATTCTCACACACACACACACACTTACATCAGATTTGAACCAGATTCCGTGTTTTGTCTTCATAACACGGCGTCGGTCAGAGTTAAGGAGATTGTGCGAATTATGTTTCTGCTGTAAAAACGATCATTATAAAAGGAAAAGAGTGGAATCAGTGCGGTTTATTTTTAGCCACCCCGCTGCGGTTAGCACCTGTGTGAAGCGAGTGTGTAATTATCACCGCGTGGAATTAGCCAGTCTGCTGCCAGCGCCGCGCCAGCAAAAGCTTTAATTGCAGCCCTCGTGTCAGTGATCTTCCTCGGGTTTATTTATTTATTTATTTATTTAATTCACATTCCTCCTGTGCGTGATTTTGCTTCAGTCTGGAATTTGGGAACACTGCCAGCTTCCGAAGAGACTATTGAATAGCGTCAAGAAAGAACGAAAGAAAGAAAGAAAGAAAGAAAGAGAGAGAGATTCAGCATTAGTACGGGCAAAGTGTGTGATTACACAGGCTGCTACGCAACAAACAGAGCAAATTCTGGGTGGAGCACCAAAGGGATGTTAGCTTAGCCTGCATGAGGGCTAACTTTTAAGCCTTTCCTTGAGTTTCCTGCGAGTTTCGTTGCGTAAGATTGTTAGCGTTCGCGCTATCGCTACGGGTAGAAAATAAACTGTGAGAATATATAAACCGAACGTTGCTAACGTCGTCGAGTTTGTCAGCAATTCACCGAGCTGCTACTGATGATTATCAGTGTATGATAAAATGACATTTTACTTCATCAAAGTAGCAGGTCCTTGACCACTTCAGCTAGCTAACAAGAGCGACACCTAGCACACAACACCATTACTGTCCTAATCAACTAACGCTGGTCGCCAAGGCTCTGAACACGGCATGTGGATGTGTTAGCATATCCTGATTTCGCTGAGGGCGGAGCTTGGTTTAAATTTGATCAGCAAATCGCAAAGTTTCAAATCGCGGAATCACTACGAGTCTTTTTAATTTGTGCCACAACTTAAGCTTATGGTCTAGCATAAAACTGCAGGTTAACAGCTAACGTTCTGGATATGCTAGTCGTGCACGGATATATCATTCCCTTATCGTTTTCTAGAATTTTATCAATGTTTCAAATGCACAGTAATAAGAGATGTCCTTTAGCGATCGTGCTAGCTAGCTAAATCCGTACGTGAACTCTGACCTCTCTCTCTGAGATTTCGGAAAAGCGTCGAACTTCCTTTCCACACCGGTGGTGTCTCGGAGAGGATCTTCTCCAGCTCCTGTCGAAGGGAAACAATGTGAACATTGAATAAAAAATTAGCACTAGCTGCACCATAAGATGTCTTAGCTTCTAGCTGCTCATTATGGTATTGTTAGCATATTAACTATCTAAACTTAGGTG
>JAOUWY010000051.1:13953419-13965014 GCA_025728095.1 Prietella phreatophila | reverse complement strand
CCCCCCCCCCCCCCAGGTCTGCGTTAGCACTTTGTGTGGGCATCTGTAGTAAGACCCTATGGAATAGCAGAGGTCGTTGGCCATGCCTGTAGCCTTGCGCACAAGAAGCTGGGAGGATCATGTAACCCCACACTCGAGGAAACAGTACAGCTATGACGACCTTGATCTGGTTTGTTGCCAGGCAGGTGTTGGAGGAAGTGGTTTCCCCAGAGGTCGAAGACAGCGAGAGAGATGCGCGTCGATGCCAGAATGTTGCCGTCATCGTCCTGGCTTCGAAAGCTGTCCTGGGGAATACAGGACCAGGAGGAGGAAGACATTATCTGGTACATTTAAGGGTATAGGAGCTAGCTATGAAGGTCAAAACAGTCAAATGTTCACCAAAGGTCATGCTTTTGCGACGGCCAGAAATGCAATGGCAGACGACGATGTTATCCGATCAAAAGCCAGTCCATTAAGTCACAACCATTCAGCATCCATTTCCAATCGTTTGCTTTATGAAAGCCTCGATGAAATACATAAGAAAGATGAAGAGATCACTATCGAAACGATGTGCACATCCTCTGGCAGTACTTCAGCAAATGCTGTAGAAGGACAGGGGAAGAAAATGGATTTCTCTACAACGGCTGAAACCAACGATGTCTCCAAGGACGATGCTGAAATCAGCTTTTCTGAAATCATGGCGAATAATGAAGTAACAACGGAATTAACAGGAAAGCCTGAAACAAACGGCGAGCCACTGGTAGAAGACAACATCGGTGATGCTGTGGTAGAAGTAAGCATGCTAGATCACCAACAGGTAATGAGGGTAGGTGTAGAAGCAACAATCTCGGTCAATCATGGATTTGACTCGGAGGTTTTGCTTGTACCTGATGATCATAGTGATGCAATCACAAGTACTTACCTGACCACAGAGATCAAGCAGTCTGAAGCTTCTCAAATTACAGAGAATAGCATTGTTCTCCTCAATTCTAACATTTCAAACTCCAACGATGAGCAGGTGGTCACAAGCGAAGAGGTTCTGCAGGTTCACAACCTCAACACATCGACAGAACTTGAGCTTTCCCCATACGAATCTGAAAGTACTAGTAATCCTGACAAGTGCAGAGAGTGCCAGTCCAAGCTGGACACCATTCACGAGCTATCCTTTACCGAGCTGGTGGAGGAAGCATTGGGTCTGCTTATGGAGGACAACCCAACTTTGGTGGATCTTAACGGTGCTGGAAACACTGAAGGAAGTTCTGTGCAACTGGAGATGCAGGATACCCCCAAGGCAGGATTTCTGGGAAATGACATCACTGGGGTCTTAGACGACTTTGAGTCTTCGTTACAAAGCAGAACGGAAGCCTCTGATCATGTGATGATTCTTCAGACAAGTCCAAATATGGATGATGTAGAGAGAGACCCCAAACCTGAGGAAGTTCCTGTCAGGCTCCGCACACGGAAGGTAAGATACGCTGATTTGTTTACTGAATTTATATTCTTTAAACAGGGATAATGAGCCTAAGACAATCAGTCAGTCATACAAACCTTAGTTAAATGGAACAAATATGATGAGATCATCAGGAGCAGGATTGCACCTTCCTTCTGTATCGTTAATCCACTGGTTTGAACTTCCTGTGCAAAGCTTCCATCCACAAACACCACATGCATAAATATGATTGTATGGAAAATGAGATGGTAAGTTTCGCCTCGGGTGAAATGTTCTACTTTTTATGCATCCTATTAATTTTATTGCATCTCCATAAAAATGCGATTTCAGAGTCGTGTTTTTTTCCTTCTTCTCTGAACCTGCTTCGTCTCATTGTGTATGAATTTGAGGAAGCTAAAGAGTATCAGAAAGCATGACGACTGCCTATCTCACATAGCTTCAGTATAAGAGTATCTTTCTCACACGAGAAGAATAAAGTACCAAGTTGGGGTTGCCAGAATGATCTGATCCTGAGGACGATCCAAGTCGTTGTCCAGGCTCCACAAACACACACTAGTGTGACTTTTCTGAAGCCGTTATATGTAACTCGTGTCCAGCTAGCCAGTTGGAAAACATTGACATCATTGCATGTGCTTGCATCAGGGGCCTGGGGGAACAGTAAAAGTCTCGAACCTTGACAGGACCAGCATTGCAAGATATAAGATAGAGCTGAAGTCCCTTTTGTAGGAAATAAAAGCATTGTAGCATTTAAAACCAGCTCATGCTGCAGTCCAAGTCCAGTATATCTGAGTGTCTGCCAGCGTTGGTCTGCGCCGTCTGTTTATCCTGACATATTCCTCCCACTCTTGGGACCCACTCCAAAACACCGCCATTATTTAGAAAGGAAAGCCTGCTCATGTTTAGCGATGAATCGGCCCAAACACAACATAAACGCTAAATAACTGCCACTTATTTTTGAGTTTTAAGCTCGAGGATAATTGGTCAAATTCTTTCACTCAATGTGTTGTGCTGCTTGCGAGTATCAAGGCCATTTAACGAGTCCCAGGCATCAGGACTCAGGAGACGAAGAGAATTTAGACAAACAAGAATAAAGTCTAACCCTAGGTCTGAAAGACAATTGGGTTTTGTTTTTTTTGTTTTTTCTTTAAGTGTTTTAACCATCCATCCATCTTCTACCGCTTACTCCTTCTTCAGGGTCGCGGGGAACCTGGAGCCTATCCCACGAAGCATAGGGCACAACCATTAGACTAAATGTTCTATATACAGCCACTGATGGATTACCTCAAGGAGTTATTCGGAAATCTCAGAACCAAAGTTGAGGCATGACGGTCGACAGGAAAGGTTGAAGAACCATCGGTCTAATTGATCTGCTGCTATGTACACTTTGTATTTATCGTGTGAGCTATCATTGTACCATGGCAGCTACCTATTAGCATTCGTCTAGTTTGGATCCTCAGTGTTTGAGAGATTAGGAATAAAGCTGTTGTTTAGGGTTAGGGTTCACCAAGGAACATGTGTGAACTAATTTTACCTCAGTGTGGGATTTCTTTTACGTTCTATTTGAGCTCGAGTGAAGCATTTGAGTCCATTCGAGTGTTGTTTTCATAAATATTCAATCCTTTCATAACTAAGTGAAACACTGTATTCAGGATTATAATAATAAGAATAATAATAAAGACTGTGTTTAATTTACACAGCGCCTTTCCAGAGCTCAAGGACGCTTTACAATAGTAATACGACGATACATAAAGTGTTTCAGCGTAATGAAAGGACAGAGGTGAGCAATGCGAACGCTCTGAGCTTCACAGGTGAGGGAGGGATAAAAGATGATACCTACATATAAATATTTTTTTACAGTACTAGATGGTTTAACGAGACCGCTACTGATATCACGAGTACGGTCATAGAGGATATTTTTAGTAAGCGTTGGTGTTCCGATAAAATAACGATCTCAGTTTTGTCTGTGTTCAGAGATAAAGAATGGGAGTCATCCTTTTATTTCATTCACACATGATGATTATACATCTCTGCTGGAGGGGTGTGTGTGTGTGTGTGTTTAACTAAGCAGAATTGACTCTTACTGTAATATTGAATGTGTATGGACACCATTTGTGTTTGCATTCCCTCAGCCACCGCACGAGAGAGAGAGAGAGAGAGAGAGAGAGAGAGAGAGAGCGTAACGGCAATGAAACTAACGAAGCTGGAGTGATAATGATGACAGTAATAGCAATAATTGTATATTCCATAATGAGCTCTCTGGGGGTTTTTTCCCGTCCATTTGGCACTTTTAGTTTCAGCTGGTGGAATTTGCTGAAGCAGATTTGTTTCGATTTTCCGATAATGATGTCACTGGGGGACATGTCTGCAGTTACCTGTTGCTTAATTTGTTTATTATTATTATTTTATATATTTTTTTTTGTTTGCATGAACTTTGCAATGTGAAGATATCTTCCTGGGCACTAACAAGGCAGAGCTCGAGTTACATTTGAACAAGAAGTGGAAATGTTCATATTAACGTGATTATCCACTAAAATCTTCTCATTAGTGTTAGCTAGAGTGGTTTGAACTTGGATGGTTATATAAAGTGTAACATCTTGGACGCCAGACAGTCTAGATACGAGGCCGTCTATCTCCGCAGACGGTCCTCTGAACAAATGTAACTTAAACCCTGCCTCTTTTGACTCAGTAGTTTCTCAGTACTTAACTGGACAGGTGTCCGAGTCCAAGTGTAACTTCAGACAAAGCTTCCAGACCACTTCCTTGTTTCATAGTATACAGTATAAACGAACCAGTTTAGCCAGACATTGCTAAAGTCTCACCGATATTCTCACTGTATGTTAGGGTTAGCTTTAACAGGAATCTTGTCAAACGTTAGATTTTGGATGGATTGGAGCAGGATAATATTCCCAATGTGAACTACTTGTTCCTTGGGTTGGATTGGACGTATGTAGGTATATGCTGAGGACAATAATTTCAGAGGTGCCAACATTTATGGTTTAATTGTAGCATTTATGCTTATTGAGTCATTGCTACGGTTATACGGAGATACGATGCTTTTCTTAGCTAAAAGTCATCTGGTATCTTTGGAATGGGGGGAGGATGCGGAACGTGAAAGACGTGCATTTGTTTCATTTATTTCGGCGAACTTTGGTAAATATCAGTCTTGTGGGGACTGATAGGATGGGGACTGACAGGAGACCAACACTGGACATTTGCCTCAATGTTTTATTACTTTCTTGATGCACATTTGGAAAAGAAATTGAACTTGGCTGTTTTATACACTAACAGGGAGGCTAGAGTAAAATTCATATTCTCTCTCTCGCTCTTCCCACCTGATAAGGTTTTCCTGTTAGCAACATTGCTAGCACGTCTGTAAACGTCAGGTTGAGTCGTTTAAGTTACGCTTATATGCTAATTTGCGCCTCAAAAGTCACTTAGTCCCGTTCTTCTCAGCGCGAATCTGTTAGCGGAACAAAAGACGCATGTTTTGCGTTGTATCTCTTGGGCTTAGAGACCAAATATGCACAAGATTCATCATATTTTCCTTCAGCGTGCAAGACTATGAAACAAGCGTTTCGTTTTGGCATGAAGACCTCGGCGGGGAACGATGCGGAATTCCAAAAGTCCTCTCTCTCTCACACACACACTTTCCATCCCACTGAAAGACATGAGTGACTGTCGTGTGATATAAAACGCACAAAAGATGAACGTGAAGCTAAAACGAAGTTTAAAAAGCAGATTAACCTCATTAACCTGTATTAAAACCCTAATCGTGAGCCAACAGTGTAAACACGCAGCATACTATTTGTTTGTTTATTTATTTATTTGGGGGGGGCTCCTTTCAATTTCTCTGGGTGATTTATTTCTCAGAAACAAAACCAAATATGGTCAGAACAATTTCCCTAGTACTGGTTAGAGATAAGAAACACCTCATTATTATGATAATACTGATAGCATGCTCACGCTAGGCCCCGAAGTGACAATTTCCTGTGTTATTAGAGCTGTCCAACGGCACAAGGCGACAAACAGAGTCCACAAGAGTCAGTCTGCAGATTAGACGCCACGTGACGTGTGTATCTGAAGTATTTTTACTTCCTAGATGGATGTCTGGGAATTCGAAAGTCAGAAAGTGACTGCTAATGCCAGCACACCAGCTTACATGAGCTACTCTGACAGGAATTTTGACCAAAAATTCATAAATTAACCCGCTAGCTCAACAGATTTAGGCTGACAGGGTTTTGAAATATTTTTTTTGTGCTAGCTAACCTGACAAGAATGAGCCAATCTGAGTTAATCGTAACAGCTAATGCTAACCCACTAGCTAACATATTAGCTAACATAACAGGATGACTAAAGATTTTTTTATTGCGACAGGAATCCGAGAAGGAATGTTTTAAATCCACTACAGTGTGAGCCAGCTAGCTAACATCATCTAACCTGAGCTGATTTCTGAGAGGATTTTCACTGTAATAACTATTAACTGTTATCAAGCTAACCAGAACGCGAACATGAACAAATCTTACGATAATGATGGAAGCTTGCTTTTCGACCGTGATGTTTCTCCCAAACGTACTCCCACAGACTCCGACTAGCAGAGATTTCCCTGGGAAACAGGAAACGAGGGGCATCATGGGATATGCATGAACTCGGTGGCCTCTAAGTGACTCTTGGAATGTTGCTATGATAAGCTGATAAATAAATAAACAAATGAACAAATGCCAGCAAGAATGGTCTTTTTTTTCCGCCCCTGAATTGTGAAATATGCGCTAGTCAGCATTGCTGTTATTGTTGCTTTGCTAACGTGTTGTCTGCTTATTGGCAGTGCACACAGCTAGCATTTATTTTAGACATGGTGTGTGAGTGTGTGGGTGTGTGAGTGTGTGGGGTAAATCGGTTGCACACTGCAAGACTGGCTGGCATCAGCAAATCCAATAGCTTTGACAGGCTAATTCAACGCTAAATGGCAAATAAATGTACAAGCCGTCACAAGATATTACGGAGGAACAGCAAGAGGCTGGGGTGCCTCACACACACACACACACACACACACTTCAGTACAGAGCTAGCAATCAGCAGAACCGTCAACTTGATATGAATTCACTAAAACCAGAAGCCATCGAAACATCCCAGGTATAAAAGCTACACTGCTTCCACGTGGGTTTTTTAAGAAGTTATAGGTTCCAGGCGTACAATACAACCCTGAATCCAAAAAAGTTGGGAGGCTGTGTAAAATGTAAATAAAAACAGAATACAATGTTTCGCAAATCTCATAAAAACCCCGTACGTTATTCACAATAGAACATAGAACACGTATCAAATGTTTAAACTGAGGAAATTAAAAGTGGGGACGCTAAACGCTACCCTATCTTTGCAAGGACGCTTAATGCAACCCTGTCGTTGCGAGGACATTTGACACCGCCCTGTTGATGCATAGACATTTGATGTCGTGATGTCGTTGCGAGGATGTTTCATGTCGTGTTGTCGCTGCGAGGACGTCTGTTGTCGTATTGTCACTGCGAGGACGTTTGATGTGTTGCTGCTGCGGTGATGTTTGATGTCGTGATGTCGCTGCGGGGACGTTTGAGGTCATGATGTTGTTGCTAGGACGTTTGATGTCGTGTTGTCACTGTGAGGACCTTTCATGTCGTTGTGAGGACGTTTGATGTCATGTCGCTGCGGGGATGTTTGATGTGTTGTCGCTGCGGGGACGTTTGATGTCGTGATGTCACTGCGAGGACGTTTGAGGTCGTGATGTCGTTGCGAGGACGTTTGATGTCGTGTTGTCGCTGCGAGGACATTTAATGTCATCTTGTCGCTGCGAGGACATTTGATGTCGTGTTGTCGCTGCGAGGACATTTGATGTCGTGTTGTCGTCACGAGGACATTTCATGTCGCTGCGAGGACATTTCATGTCGTGTTGTCGCTGCGGGAACGTTTGATGTGTTGTTACTGCGGTGACGTTTGATGTCGTGATGTCGCTGCGGGGACGTTTGAGGTCGTGATGTTGTTGCGAGGATGTTTGATGTCGTGTTGTCACTGCGAGGACCTTTGATGTCGTTGTGAGGACGTTTGATGTCGTGTTGTCACTGCGAGGACGTTTGTTGTCGTGTTGTCGTCGCGAGGACGTATCATGTCTCTGTGAGGACGTCTGATGTCGTGTTGTCACTGCGAGGACGTTTGAGGTCGTGATGTCGTTGCGAGGACGTTTGATGTCGTGTTGTCGCTGCGAGGACATTTCATGTCGTGTTGTCGCTGCGAGGACATTTCATGTCGTGTTGTCGTCACGAGCACATTTCATGTCGCTGCGAGGACATTTGATGTGTTGTCGCTGCGGGAACGTTTGATGTGTTGTCGCTGCGAGGACGTTTGATGTCGTGTTGTTGCTGTGAGGACGTTTGATGTTTTGTTGCTGCGGTGACGTTTGATGTCGTGATGTCGCTGCGGGGACGTTTGAGGTCGTGATGTTGTTGCGAGGACGTTTGATGTCATGTTGTCACTGTGAGGACCTTTGATGTCGTTGTGAGGACGTTTGATGTCATGTTGTCACTGCGAGGACGTTTGTTGTCGTGTTGTCACTGCGAGGACGTTTGTTGTCGTGTTGTCGTCGCGAGGATGTATCATGTCGCTGCGAGGACGTTTGATGTCATGTTGTCGCTGCGGGGGCGTTTGATGTGTTGTCGCTGCGGGGACGTTTAATGTCGTCGTGAGGACGTTTGAGATCGTGATGTCGTTGCGAGGATGTTTGATGTCGTGTTGTCGCTGCGGGGACGTCTGATGTCGTGTTGTCACTGTGAGGATGTTTGAGGTCGTGATGTCGTTGCGAGGACGTTTGATGTCGTGTTGTCGCTGCGAGGACATTTGATGTCGTGCTGTCGTCACGAGGACATTTCATATCGCTGCGAGGACGTTTGATGTTGTGTTGTCGCTGCGGGGACGTTTGATGTGTTGTCGCTGTGGGGACGTTTGATGTCGTCGTGAGGACGTTTGAGATCGTGATGTCGTTGCGAGGACGTCTGATGTCGTGTTGTCACTGCGAGGATGTTTGAGGTCGTGATGTCGTTGCGAGGACGTTTGATGTCGTGTTGTCGCTGCGAGGACATTTGATGTCGTGCTGTCGTCACGAGGACATTTCATGTCGCTGCGAGGACATTTGATGTCGTGTTGTCGCTGCGAGGACATTTGATGTCGTGCTGTCGTCACGAGGACATTTCATGTCACTGCGAGGACGTTTGATGTCGTGTTGTCGCTGCGGGAACGTTTGATGTGTTGTCACTGCGAGGACGTTTGATGTCGTGTTGTCGCTGCGAGGACGTTTGATGTCGTGTTGTCGGTGCCAGGACGTTTGATGTCGTGTTGTTGCTGCGAGGACGTTTGAAGTCGTGTTGTCGTTGCGGGGACGTTTGATGTCGTGTTGTCATTGCGAGGACGTTTGATGTTGTGTTGTCGCTGCGGGGACATTTGAGGTCGTGTTGTCGTTGCGAGGACATTTGATGTTGTGTTGTCGTTGCGAGGGTGTTGCTGTGATGTCGTCGTGAGGATGTTTGATGTGTTGTCGCTGTGAGGACGTTTGAGGTCGTGATGTCGTCGTGAGGATGTTTGATGTCGCTGCGAGGACGTTTGAGGTCGTGTTGTCGCTGCGAGGACATTTGATGTCGTGATATCGCTGTGAGGACGTTTGATATGCTGCTGTCATTACAGGATATTTGCAAAAACAGCATAAAACCTCAAGGACAAAACTCTCCAGTAGGGGGTGCTAAAATGCTGTTTCGTACAAATGCACTACAAATCTGTAAAAGTCAAATGAATGACGTATGTCTATTGACTATATTTTCCTCTTTCTATTCTCTTCTGTGAAATGCCAAGTGTTTGTGTTATTACTGAGAAACAGTGTTCGCCTGTAACTCTCCGGTTCTTATGCAGAGCCGCTCAGTTTAATTCCCCCAACCCCCCTTCCCAGATTAGTTTTCCTCCCGAAAACAAGCCTCATAGCTTTGGGGTTGTTTCAACATTTTTAGATTTTAAGTGCTGAATAAATAATGTAAAGTGCTGCAGGATGTAGAAAAGGTTTCAATGCGGGATTTAAATCCAGACACGAGCTCTCAGGTTCTCAGTCGATCTTATTAAACACACAACTGAAATGTCAGAGGAAAGGTTAGTGCTGAGAGATGTGCTGTGTGTGTGTGAGTGAGTGAAGGTATTTGTGTTTGAGACTAAGGAGTGTTTCATTCACGTGTGTTAATATCAAAACTCCACTAGAGGTCAGTGTTTGTGTTAGAAAGGAGAGTGAGTTTGCAAAAAAGTGTCTTGTCCACTCGAACCGTCCTCTTCACAGTGCGTTGAGACGATATAGACACGCGTCCAATTCCAGGTCGATTCATAACATTTCCAGTTGACTGGAACTCCTTAATTATTGCCCTGATGGTGGAAATGGGTATTTTCAATGCTTGTGCTATTTTCTTATAGACACGCCCCATTTTGTGCAGCTCAACAACCTTTTGCTGCACATCACAGCTATATTCCTCGCTCTTACCCATTGTTATGAATGACTAAGGGAATCTGGCCTGTGTGTTACCTCATATTTATACCCCTGTGAAACAGGAAGTCATAGTAAAAAATAGTCAAATATCAATCTGAATATACTTCAAATATATATTTCTCATGTGAATTCACAGGGGTGCCAAAATAATTTTGCACAGCCATGTTTAACAAATATTTTTCTTTGGATAAACCTGCGTTTTGTTTGGCAATTGTTTGATATCCATGAGAGCAGAGTATTTTTGTGATTTTTTTTTTAAATGAAAGATCAAAAGGTTAAACAAGAATGAAAATTTCTCACTGCCGCCGTTGCTTATTTTTACTTAAGGGTGCCAATAATAATGGAGGGCTCTGTGTGTATATTACATGAGATAATTTAGCGTCTGTGTTCTAATGAAGGAGGTATGGCCTCTCTTTCTTTCTTCCTCAACTCTCTAGTCTCTTTCGCCTTCACACTTTCTTCTTTGTCTTCCTTTCTCTAGTCTCTCCTCCTCCCTTCTCGCTCTATCGAACTGTGGATAAAGGAATCTTCCTGAAAAAAAACTCTGAAGTGATGGCCAGATGTTGGCGTATTTACGGGTTTCGGGAGAACAGTTAGGCGTTGTTGCACGGCGTGACACGGACGAGTGTGTGTGTCGTTTCAGAGCTCGCGGGAGGATAAAGCGCGAGAAAGATCTCAGCTGGACTCCATGGTTCTGCTCATAATGAAGCTCGATCAGTTGGACCAAGAGATAGAGGACGCGTTAAGCTCCGCCCCCTCCCCCAAGGACACGCCCACTGCCAAAAGGCACTTCATTTTGGTGAGTCAGGAGCTGTTTATAGCAGTTCATTAATGTTCATTAAAATCTCCTTTATAAATAAAATGTCTTATTAAATGAATAACATTATTATTATTGTTATTGTTGTTGTTGTAAAATACGATGTTTATGCAAACAGGAAGTGGATTTGGTGTCACTGGATGGAGATAGAAGTCTCTCAGGGTCTTTACGTTCCCTCAACGCTCCTCATCATCAGTCTTCGTCGTCGCTGTGTTCTGTCAGAAACAGGGTGAGCGGAATTATGCTATTTATTATTATTTATTGTTTCATTCCGTTTTCTGGAACGATTTGCTCGATCGGCCTTGTAACCATAGCAACGGCGCTTCATTCGGAGCAACACAACTACGGGCTTCAGTTGATTATTGGCAATAAACACATGGTAAACAGTCACACCCTTCTGCCCATCTCTCCATTCTTCACTCGTCTGTTTTCAGTCTCTCCTGCTGGAGCGGTTTATAGATTCAGGTAAAGCTGCGTTAATGACACGAGCAAATACAAAGCACTTAGCGCGGAAAACACGGCCAATACCCCATCATACCACACACGAGGAACGCCTTGGGCACCGGCGCTCCTCTCTCTCTCTCTGTCTCTCTCTCTGTCTCTCTCTCTCTGTACACATAAAAGTCAAATTTGAGTCAATAAATATTTAAAGAGTATTAAAAAAAGACCATAAATATATTGGGTAATAAATGAGTTAAATAAAATAAGTCAGTGCAACAAAAGGTTAATCGTTAACAACTTCTTCAGCCTAATGCAGGTGTAAAACAAAGTTCTCCCTCCACCACAGAACACAGAGCCTCCTCACAACACCAC
>JAOUWY010000051.1:13787239-13800579 GCA_025728095.1 Prietella phreatophila | reverse complement strand
CCTGGAAGCTCACCACCGCCCCGCCTTCCTATTGGTGCTCGCCTCGATAATTTTTTTTTAAAGCTGGTTTTATTTTAAAAAAATGAAATACACAGATTTATGCTTAAAAGATGAGGGCTCATTTAAAAAGCTAGATTTTTATAAACTGGATTTTTATTTAAAAAATAAATTATAAGATATATATAACATTTATAAGTACATATTAAAATATTTACATTTTGTATTAAAGAGATTTTTTAAAGCTAGATTTGACTTTTAATTATTTAATAAACAGAATAGATTTAAAGGAATTTAGCAACAATTATTTATCTAGATTTTAAAAGTAACTCGTTTTAACCCATTTACTCTGGCTTACCCTGGATTAGCCTGTTTATTCTAGCTATTTAGCTATCTGTCTGTCTGTCTGTCTGTCTGTTGATCTGTCTGTCTATCTATCTATCTATCTATCTATCTATTGAGAAAAAAAAAAGAATGTGTGATTAAAGAAGAAGGCCCTGGGAGGTGGAGCTCAGCTGGAATATTTGCCTCTGTGAGATTTATTATTTATTTTTTTAAAATCATTGCCATGGAAAACCCTGAGGATTTTTTTTGCTAAGTGCTGTTCATTGTGTGATTTTGGAAAACTTTTCCATGTCATCGTGTGGGACAAATACCACCGTTTCAACAAAATGCCGTTCAGTCCTAAACTGGCCGTGAGATCAAGTGGCTTTGTGTTGACTGAAGGTGAAGATTATGTGGTGGCAGCTGATGATCTGCACCCTGATGAAAGTCTGCAGAGAGCAGAAGGAGAAATCCAGTCCCGTTCCAGCTCCGGCCTTCAGGAAAGCACGATGAATCCAAAACGGGCAAGCTGATCGCAGGACGTAATGAAACACACAAAGCCAGCACACCTTCGTCCAGGTCCATTTCCACGCCTAAGACCTTCTTCAGCTGGAGGAATAAAGCGAGTCCCGGAAGCGCAATCCCCCGAGGCCAAAGAGGAGGAAATAAGCCACCGCAGGCAATTTGGAGTGTAGGAGGGTAGGAGTGTGTGCCATCGATCGGCGAGACGAAACGCAGCTAAACGTTCCTCACCTGGCAAATACATCACGGAATGCCACGGTAATTCGCTTGTTCAGATCGGCCAGGCATTCAGGGATAGAAACGCACTCAGTGATGGGCCTTTATACAAGAATCCATCCTCTCACCTGCCTCTGTTCCACTTCAAAAAGTCAACCTAGAATTATTGGCACATTTTATAAAAAATACTATATGACTCTATAAAACGTAGTATAACAAGCATGATGTTTTGAACTTACACACATGACGTCACCTTTATTATCTTCAGCGTCAGTGTGCAGTCCTCCATCAAGCTGTTACATACTACATAGAAGGAAGAAAATCATTAAAATATATAAATATTTAAGAAACTGTAGAAATATATGCAACACAATAAAGTCAAGTACGCATTTTCACTCGGTGTCGAACCTTTTAACCATTGCACGTAATAATTATAACACTTGCTTTTAGAAATTATAATTATAAATAAAATAGAACACTTATTTTTCCAGCCATTTTGTTGCCCCAGTCCCAACTTTTTCAAAATGACTTTATTTCTTATTTCTCAGTTAAACATTTGATATGTTTTCTACATTCTGTTGTGAATAACGTACAGGTTTTTATGAGATTCGCAAATCACTGCGTTCTGTTTCTATTTACATTTTACACAGCGTCCCAACTTTTTTTGGAACTGGGGTTGTACAGACAACGCTAGTTCCTGGGTTACATGAATGTTTTACTCTGATGCTAGTCATCTTGTTTACTCGACGATAAGTATTAAATAAAGAACATTTCTGGTTGCTAATTAAGTTTTAAAATGTTAGCAGTGTTAACAGCAGGGGTTTGTTTTTTCAAAAATAAAATGCTAATGCAAAAGTCACTTGGTGTTAGTTCCATCATTCGAAGCCTGTAATATGATTAAGGCACTTCCCAGGATTTCTAATCTGTATGATCAGAAAGTTCCTGCGGTCTCAGCGGATGGCGGCGATATGATGTAGAAGCTGTGCAACAGAGCTAAACTCGGCATGGCAGTAACGGCAAGCAATCGCTCCTAGCTGAGATCAAAGCCATGAAGACGTGAAGTCGGAGGAAAGGAATGCGAACCCATCCGTCACCCGAACCTCACGATGCATTATTCATCAAAGCTCTGAGTTCATCTTATTCACAATGAATGAGCCGTCATAGCATTAGCGCTTAGCGGTACCCCATGTGAACCGGTGGCCTTTCGGAGCTCCAGTCAGGAATCTTGATCTATCGTTGAAGCTTGCTAAAACTTTACGCTGCGACGGCTGCTGTGCTAATTGGGGTTTGGGGTTAATCTGAGTGGAGAAGCCATTTTGCAATTATAGGCACAACAATAACCTCGCTTTATCTGCAGTAATAACCTCAGGGAAGAAGGATTAATCTGAGCTCCCGGTACCAATTTAGCACGTCTG
This sequence comes from Prietella phreatophila, assembly GCA_025728095.1. Classification (NCBI taxonomy): domain Eukaryota; kingdom Metazoa; phylum Chordata; class Actinopteri; order Siluriformes; family Ictaluridae; genus Prietella; species Prietella phreatophila. The sequence goes on along the minus strand of JAOUWY010000051.1, from coordinate 13,798,105 downwards.
CTATTTTATTTATTCATCTTTATTTCCACTCAGAGAGCAGACCTCTGAGAGAGCCGACACGCTAACATGGAAATCAGGTCAAAATCATACTAGCCGCTTTCAGTTTGAGTGCCATGGAGATTAGCCGCTAGGAAAAATACAGCCAGTGTTTAGCAAGTTATTTGAGGTATTATATAGTATTGTTTCCTCAGAGGAGTAGCTCTCTGAGGTGGGTTTCGGTGAGTTAGGGTGCGGTTAGCACATAGCCGCTAAGTCAGAGTGATGCTAGACATTTAGACAAAAAACATTTGCTAGCTTCTAAAAGGTTTTCTAATTCAAAATGAGATTAGCCACTTGGACAAGCACATTCACTCGTTCCCAAAATGTCAATAAGGAATTTAGCATTTAGTTTGTAGCAGCTATGTCGAGATGATATTAGCCCCCGAGGCAAACACATTTGCTACTTCCAAAGAATCAATGAGGTAATTTAGCATGTGTGGTCAATTTCTAGATCTCTAAGATAGTATTCTTGTATTTTTATTTATTTGGTTTTTCAGTCAAATTGATGTAGAGTTTAATTAGCGATAGCTACTAGATTTTTTTTTCTCTAGTCAGTGTACCTAATGTGGGGTTTTTCCTTTCTTTCCTTTTCTATGAAAGGGTTTAGCTATGTTGTAGATGCTAGCTCAAAATAAGATTAGCCAAAATGAGATTAGCCACAAGTGCTAGTTCTGAAAATTCACCGCTTGCAGAAGCTGTGAGGAGTGTGTGTGTGTGACAAGGTTTAACATTTTGAAGAACATGTTTATTTCAAACAGCCTGCAGCTAGAACTCCCATTAGCACTCGGCTCAGTGAGCGAGATAGAGGGAGTCTGAGGGAGAGTGCGAGAGAAACTGAAAGAGGAAGAGATAGGTGTTGTGATGTCGAAGGCTTTGGGACGTGAGGAAATGAGGTTATACCCTGGAGTCCTCATTACGCTTCCTGATCACACAGTGTCAGAGCGACAAAGAGAAAAAACCCCGAACCTCAGGAGGTCTTAATAGTGATTTAACATCTAATTCACTTTTCTTTTTTTTAAGAATATGACATCAGCAGTTATGACATGCTAGTTTGTGGCTTGTTTTTTACTGCTAAGTTTTGGTTAGACTTTTTACCATAAAATTTCCTTAATTAGCCTGTTAATTATAATGTCTGGAGTTAGCCTGATTGATTGCATGTTAGTTTTTGGGTTAGTCTGTTTACTATAATGCTAGTTCATGGTTTAGCTTGTTTACTATAATACATGTCTGTTTACTATAACTTTCCTTAATTAGGCTGTGTAGTATAATGCTAGTTCCGGGGTTAAATTGCTTACTACAATGTTGTTGTTTTTTTTTTTTATGGTAGTCTGTTTACTGTAAGGCTAGTTTTGGGTTAATCTGTTTACCTTTGTACTAGTTCCTGTGTTAGCCTGTTTATTATATAAATATTTTTGAGGATAGCCTGTTTATTATAATTTTCCTTAATTAGATTGTGTAGTGTAATGCTAGTTCCTGAATTAGCCTTTTGCTATAATGCTAGTTCATGGAGTAGACTGTTTAATTTTTGGGGGTAGTCTGTTCACTATATTTGTGCTTTTTTGTTAGCCTGTTTACGATAATGCTAGTTTTTGTGCGAATACTATCCCAATGAACATAATTCTGATAGAATTGAAGTGAAGGAAGTTTTAATTGATTGCCAAATGTTTCTTTGCTTCTTTGGCCCTCCTTTTCTGAAAGCAAGTTCAGTCATCTGAGTTCCTGTTTCAAGTTCCTATTTTCTAGATACTGTTTCAGCTGGTGTTTAATGATAATGTTGGTAGTTCACACTTAGCGATAGGTTCTCCTGAGATGGTGCGTCTCTCGAACGACGGTGCTCTAAGGTGTCAGCTGTACATTATCCAGGTCTCCGTTCCACAGAGTATTGTTGGGAAAGCTTCTGCCTGGTACACCAGCCACTTTCTTTCAGAATAATGTGAATTTCTGAACACAGTAAGAGAGAGCAAATCACCGCCCAAGATGAACCCAGTGATAAGATGTTGATGAACGGTCTAAAGCATAAAAGAGTGAATAGTAAGTTGTTGTTTTTTTAATTGAAAGGAAAGACATTCACAGATAATATTTTGCTAACCAGGTAGTGAGGAGGAAGTGCGTCCTGAAGATGAGCTTCATGTTGTTAGATACTGTTCCACCTCCTAACACCTGAATAGATGGGAATTCTTTTATTTAAAAGAGTAACTAAATCACCTGATGATTGATTTTAAGACTAAATTGCATCGCCTCCATTTTCCAATCGCCAGCATGCACTCTGTACTATTGACTCCAAAGACTCCGAAATGTTTTCTTTTTATGGCCTCATAAAGCAAAGCATGGTTATATTTCGTTACAAATACTACTGACCTTTTACGGCCCGGGCTAAATTTCCCTTATACACTGCACAGTTGCTGAGCTATATTAAAGAGATTTCACGCGGCATGGTTTCCAAAAGCTCCGAGTTAATATTTTATTTTCACCTTGAATGCTTCCCTGGTTACTGAAGCTCCTCGGCAAACAGATTTCAATTAACTCGCCATGATTAAATGCAGTGAAACGGAGCCTTTATGGTGAGATATTTGCTGAACACTCTCTCATTAACCGCCATGGGAATACACACTGGTCTTCCGTTTACACGTTCTTCCACACATTATGATTTGAACTCATACGTTTCAATTAACTACATTTTTAAAATGCATTAAAGAAACTTTTGGAGAGAAAAAAAAATGCTGTGACCTCTAAGCCAAATCCAAGTTAGAGTGACTTCATGGATGAAAGTTTAAGAGAAAAGGCAAAAAAAGTACATGTTTCTTCCGTATCCATTCTTAGTTGCTTACAAGTAAAGTTTTGCATTATAAGAATGTACAAAATGTTTGCTATCAATGATTCTAATATAAAGCTAGCAGTCTGAAGAAAAAAAAAATCCAAATGGATTTCATTTGATTCAATGTAAACTAAGTCGTAAGAACAGTTATGCCTGCTAACTCAAACCCTAAAAAACCTTAAGAAAAAAAAACCCCTGCTAAATCCTCCCAACCAAGTTATCCTAAGCTTTGTAACTGTACAGTTTTCCATACTGCTTATACTACACAGGGTCACGGGGAGCCTGGAGTCTATCCCAGGGAACAGGTGACACCCTGGACGGGGTGCCAACCAACACAATCACCAACGCATGTCTTTGGAATGGGGGAGGAAACCAGAGTACCCAAAGCACAAGGAAACTCCTTGGTAGAGGCAGGATTTGAACCCCAGACCCTGGATTTACATTTATGGTATTTGGCAGACGCCCTTATCCAGAGCGACTGACATTCATCTCATTTATACAGTTGATGGGTTAAGGGCCTTGCTCAAGAGCCCAGCGGTGTAAGCTTGGTGGTATTGGGATTTGAACTCACGACCTTCTGGTGAAAGGTCCACCGTCTTAACCACTGAGCTACCACTGCCCCTAACCACTAAGCCACCATGCCTCGCTGCACATTATTAATCATAAAAATTGTATCACATATTCTTGCAGAACCTTAGCTAATATCTGGCTGTATAATTAGGGTACAACCTCGATAGCTACAAAAAGTGGTTGGCAAACTTGGATCTACCTCTGCTAGTTCCGCAACAACACCAAGATACTCTGACTCGATGGGTGGAACAAGAGAATTCAACAAAACAAACATGGAAATATGCCGATACATTTTTTAAGTCCTAAATTATAAACATGGGGGAGAAGTTGTACAGTAGTTAAGGCTTCGGGTCGCAGAAAATCCAGAATGCCCATTTGGGCCAAAAAGTTTGGGAACCCCTAGGCTGCAACCTTGTAAAGCTATATGTACAAGACAGATAATCTTCTCATATCCCAGTTGGAGATAAAGGTCAACTACAGACCGCACAGTTGAGGGTTAAGGACGGTTTTTTTTTTCTTGTAAGAACCCAACAGTGCCAGCTTGGCGATGCTGGGATTTGAATTCTTTTCCTCAATCGCCTGTAACCTGAACCGCTGAGCCACCAATCTCCAGCCCACATCTTCCGCCATCATCTTGGCGACTTTACATATTTCTGAAATCCTTGTCTGTGCAGCAGGTCGTTTGCCAGCGTGGCGTCAGGAAACACTTTCTCTTTCAGAGCGACATTTTTTTCGGCCTCCCACACGTAGCTGGCGTGAGAAGTGTGAGTGTTCACTCGCGTCAAGAGGGAGCAGTGCGATCGCTCTCGTAACCATCGATGTGTGCCAGGATTTAACCTGCAGCTCCATCGGGGAGCCATCAATCACATGCCACACACAAAGAGAGCATGATAGTGAGAGAGAGAGAAGATAGAAAAACAACCTGGCTGTAGAGATGGACAGAAAATACATGGCACTGTGGTGGCATATTGTATGCAAACAATCATCTTTTGTACATATTCACATTCTGAGATAATGAATTTAATCGCAAACGAATGAGGTTCAGGTTCAGCGCATGTTACATTCCCAATGACTTCCTCTGGTTTTCTCTGAGGAGATGTTTTTTTACAGTAACATTCCTGGAAGGAGTCTCCAGTGTAAGTGCTTTGTAACATTTATCATGTTAAGTATCTCCAGGCATGTAGACCGAGATTTGAATGAACTATAATGGGCATTTTGTGAAAAACATCTAACGCTAAAATTAGCTGATGTGATATGAGGTTAATTATGACACATGACATTTACACTGCTCACGGGTCTGCTCTGTGGAACGGCATAGGTTCCTCAGTGCGGTGTGATTGTGAGTGGTGTCTCAGAGAAAGCTCTTGCTGCTCCATTAAAGCTGAACGATGAGCGACTTCCTCCAGACACGTCATTGACTGGCTCTCGCTCATCCCTTACAGCAGCTACAGGATCCACAAAATGACTTCCTGTGAGACTTAGATTAGGAACTACACTGCCAGTTCCATCAACCGAGGTATCAGGAAAACAGAGAGAGGAAAAAAAGAGAGAAACAGGAAAAGACAGATTTCTGTAAAGTGGGTATACTAAAGCTTACACTGGACCACTTCTTACACTGACAGTGTCCCTGAGGGCGCATGTAACAAACCTTCAGGGGTAAATGGAGAAGGCACGTCAGCTCAAAACTAAAAAAGGGTGGATTAAAATGAGAAGGGTTAATTGACAGACTGCAGAACATTGGGTGTGATCTAAAGTGGACCAGATGGGCATGTGTAAGTAGAATAGATTGGTATGTGTTAAAGTGGAACAGACAGACATGTCTATAACTAGATCAGATGGGCATGGCTTGAAGTGGAACAGATAAGCGTGTCTCAAAATGGAACAGGTGAGTGAAAGTGGAAGACATGGGCGTGTCTCATAGTGGAAGAGATCGGCCTGTCTTAAAGAAGAACAGATGGGAGTGTCTTAAATGGAAATAGATGGACGTGTCTTAAAGTGGAACAGATTGGTGTCTTGTGAAATAGATGGGCGTGTCTTAAAGTGGAACAGATGGGCGTGTCTTAAAGTAGCACAGATGGGCGTGTCTTTAAGAAGAAACAGATGGGTGTCGGCCATGTGTTCTAGAGATTTAGATGATCAAAAAAAAATGAAAATCCATGCCAGATTCCTGCTTACCAACTATGACTTTAAAAAGCCACGCCCACTTAGAGCCGCTCTCATTTTTATACATATGGACCTAACAACGCGCATTCGTTTCCATACATGAACGTGCGAGGAAGCAGCTCTTCCTTGTCGAGGTGGATCTGGTGTTTTGGAACAGGGCATAAGAGTGTTTTTAAGCATCTGTTTACGATGCAACATGTGCCGCATTCTTCAAAACGACTCCCACTGTCGCACTTCCTCTGAGGGAAAAACTAATTAAAGACTAAGAACCCAATAAACTTGCAGGAAAGCCCAGGCTTATCTGAACCTGAAGCAACATCACACACACAGAAACACACACAGTACAGATGCAGCATCCCGACCTCACAGGCACATCACAGGCGTTGCGTTGTGTGTGACCAGCCATGATGCCATTAGCATAATTACAAAGCGCCTTAGCCCATTAGTAATTAGTTCCAAGCGAGCAGCCGAGGCTAAGTCACAGCCAACTGGGCGGGCGAGGAAACATTCCCAAAATACGATGCAGAGAACTGCCAGAGTGCTGGCCTGCGAGCCAATTAACCTCAGTGTTAATTAGAAAAAAAGAGTCTTCTGGTTTATCTGAAGGGGGCAGTTTTAATTGAAGGAGGAATATTGGACGAGGTCACACAGTGCCAAGAATACTGTGTGTGTGTGTGTGTATGTGTGTGTACTTGCTGAAGATGCTTCCAAGCTTTTATTATTTGTAAGAAAGTACAGCAAGAATATAAAAAAAAAATTATTTTTTTTGCTGTTAATATATTACCATGAAGCCCTGATGGACTGGCACCCTGTCCAGGGTGTACCGCGCCTTGTGCCCAATGATTCCTGGGATAGGCTCCAGGTTACCCGTGACCCTGAAGGAGTAAGCGGTAGAGGATGGATGGATGGATGGATGGATAGAAATCAGATCAACCAATCAGAAAAGGAGAATTCAACTGTGCTGTAATGTTCAATTCACTGAGCAGGTTGTGTGAGGACATTTTTAGGAGACCGGAAATCCTTTAAGACACAGGCGGAGTCGTGAGGTTGTCAGGGGAAGATGTTTTGGTTCGGCGAGTCCTTCAAGCTCCAGCGTTTTAATTTTGAGCGTATTTTGGAGCTGTCACTCAGAGAAATGTGTGTTAAGGAGCAGAGGTGAGAGATATATATCTCTGCTGTCTGGAAGGAGAAAAAAAACACACAACCTTCAGGTCCACCTCAGAAGAGTGTGAACTGTTATTAAAGGAGTGAGGTTAAGCGTAGGGTATCATTTCCATTTATCAGATTAGAGGTTGTTCCGTTTATTGTTCTGTGGGAAAAGGTCCAAGGTAGAACCATTAACCAGTAAAAGAACTCTAGGGAACCATGATGTTCAGAAGCATGCTGGAACATATCATTATGGTATAACTCAGTGTAACATATCATTATGGAACATCTCAGGGTGGAACATTACTCAGTGGAACATATCACGGTGGAACATGACATGATGGAACATAACATGGTGGAACATCTTATGGTGGAACATTTCAGGGTGGAACATCTCAGGGTGGAACATATCATGGTGGAACATCTCACAATGGAACATATCATTATAGAACATCTCACAGTGGAACATTTTAGGGTGGAACATATCATGATGGAACATAATATGATGAAACATCTCAGGGTGGAACATAAATCAGTGTATCATATCATGATGGAACATCTCAGGGTGGAACATTACTCAGTGGAACATAACATGGTGTAACATAACAGTGGAATGTATGAACCCCTTAAGGAAGGTAGAACCATGAAAAAAAAACAGTAGAATGTTTAAGGTTAGTAAAATTATAATTAAAAGGTTCCTTGTGTGTTCTTTGGACAGTTTAGAAGGCTTCTTAGCTTCTAAAAGTGATTCCATCTAGCTATGCTAAGGGTTCCTCAGTCTCTAGGGAGACCTCTTAATGGGTCCACTGTTATGAATGGGTGTGTGTGTGTGTAAAACATGGCATGGAATTCTGACTTAATGTCGACTGTGTTTCAAGGTTGTGTGTGTGTGTGTGTGTGTGTGTGTGTCTGTGTGTATCAGACAGTTGAAATTGTAGCTTTTATTGAAAGCTAACTCAAATATAATTGGACAGATTTGTCATCATGAAACCATTTCATCAAACACACGTCTCCTCTACATCAGTCATCACCTGATTAGCTTCTTGCTTTGTTCGTTTGTGTGTGTGTGTATGTGTGTGTGTGTGTGTGTGTGTGTGTGTGTGTGTGTGTGTGTGTGCACGCCAGAGGGATGCCTTCCAGTTAGCTGCCACAGGAATCGGAGAAAAGCCACATGCACACAGCTAATTGTCTCTGCCTTCAGCACACCGTTTGCATAATACCGTAAGCCCTGGAAAAGATCACAAATAGGCTTACTAAGCAGGATGTTCCGGCCAGTAAAGCCCCTTTTTGTTTAGTACAAAATCATGAAAGATTTCTGACCTGATTCCATTCCCAGAAAACGTTTCAGATGGCACACGCGAGCGCTTTGGCCATGTGCTCGTAATAAAACACACATACGGTCCATTTCCAGAAAAAATGCAGTGAGTTGAATAACACAGAGTTTTTAACAATCTCTCCTCTCTCTTGGTTTTCTCTCTCTGTGGGTCACATACACACACGCTTCTGATTAGCTGCAATTCAAAACCACACCAAAAACAGGCAGACAGTGAGGGTGGAAAAAAAACCCCGCTGGCTGACGGGGCACTCGGGCCTGTATCTCAAAGCATTTCCAAAACTTTTTAAGCCTTTATGATGAAGCACTTAACCTGAATGTGTTATATTTTACTACACAACAATCAGCCAGAACATATCAGGGATTATCAGGGACAAGTGTGAGGGTCTGAGTAACTTTGACAACGGCCAAACTGTGATGTCTAGACGACTGGATCAGAGCATCTCCACAACAACAGGTCTTGTGGGGTGTTCTCCGTATGCAGTGGTTAGTACCTACCAAAAGTGGTCCAAGGAAGGAGAACCAAAGACTTGATTGATTAATCATGAAAATAACAAACATAAGAACGTAACAGGGTGAAACGTAAGACAGTAGAACATAACAGGGTGGAACGTAAGACAGTAGAACGTTACAGGGTGGGATGTAAGACAGTAGAACGTTACAGGGTGGAAGGTAAGACAGTAGAACATACAGGGTGGAAGGTAAGACAGTAGAACGTTACAGGGTGGAAGGTAAGACAGTAGAACGTTACAGGGTGGGATGTAAGACACACACACACAATTAGATATGCAGCCTCCCAGGTGGTACCTATAAAGATCCCAATTTGCTGGAAAAAAGACGAGTGAAAACGATATACTTCAAAGTTTTCCTTTTTGTGATAAAGTCATCTCCGAGAACGACAGACGAAAGAGGAGAACCGCTACGCCGCAGTTTTCATCCCGCTCCTCTGAACCAAATTTACACGTTTGTGGTCTTTCCTTTCATCGATATGTTAATGACGTCCTGCGAGCACACTCTTCTCTGAGAAGATAGCATCGCTTTTCTCCCCTCCCTCGCCGTATCTTCCTTCCCCAGATTTACTAACGCTAACACGAACGCCAGCTAACACGTGCTCCAAATCGGAGCTTGGATCTCATTCGTTATTAACGACTTCATTCCACATCATACCACACTCATTCCAAGGAGCTAAATAAATCGAGCTACACACATGTTCTTAGTGATGCTACAAGCTAATTTCCCTTTTTTGTTTGCTTTCTAGAGCCATAGCTAGGTTGAAGTTATCAGCAATATGCACATTTCATTCCTCAGACTAAATTTCACTACTGATGCTGCGCTAGTTCGAAAAACAACATGAAAATACTGAGCAAGGTCTGTCGTGACACCGCTCTGCAAACAGAGGACGAGACGTTAGCATGCTAATCGAGCTGCTAAAGCAGCGATGAATAAGCGCACTAAGACAACATTATACAGTGTTTTATTTTCATTCAAAGTTTATTAGAGCAACCTTTTAATGCCTATATATCGTCCTGCACGGTACAGTACATTGCTAGCAAGGTGCTAATTCATTCGCCGAAGTGACGCTAAAACCTAACCTACGTAGTTGCTATGTCATTAAGTGCTTTCGTAACAAAGTGTGTTAGAGCGAAACGTGTTTCTAACCTATTATCCGATTCTGTCTTATCCCTGCGTACATTTCTGTGTGTCGTTAACGAGGAGGTAATTGAACTCCCCCAGACTAAAACCGGATGACGCTACTGTACGTGCGCGATCGCTGACTGAACCGCCCTCGTCTTTTGTCATTCGCTCGGTTGTGAAATCTAATCATGAAGTGCTGAGAGATGATTTTCAGAGGAATTAAAAAAAAAACAACAACATATGAGAGCGTTCCGGTGGGGGGAAAAAAGCCTAGCTTCTAATAACCATGCTCATTTCCCTTCGTGTTTTTCGGCTTCGTAGCAAAATGGAGCTTATTGAGCTTTTTGTATTAGTCATATTTGTTTATGTCGTATCGATGCGCTCGAGTTATTTCTTCTTCTTTTTTTCCCTTCCTGGTTGATTTCGATTCGAGCTCTGCAATTTGCAGCCACTTTACAGCAAACAAAAGCGGGGTTTTTTTGTTTGTTGTTTTTTTTTTCTTTAACTCGGGAACATGAAGTTGTAAAATATACCTGGGAAATGTGGGACGCGGCGCAGATATGACTAAAGTCTCTGCTTCATTAAGTTTCTCCGGTAAGCCTCGCTGACTGGGGAGCGTCCGCCGCAGATTCCTTTCAGGAGCTTCCGGTTATGCTAACGAGATCTGGGGCTTTCATAGCGAGCGAGGGTGTTAAAACCGTACCGCACGTTGGGAGGAAGGGAGCACTCCACGCTCCACGTGTTAATCAGATTAAGAGATTTAAGGAGCTGAGGTTTTTGTTCAGAAGTTCTGCGTTTTTCAGTAGCAGTATTTCTGGATAAAATGCTTCTGTGTTCAGGGTTCACACAAAGATTTTGTTTCATCGTCGTCGTCGTGCAGCATTTAAACAGTGTGTAGATAGTTTTATTGTGGGGATGCACCTATCTTGCCTTAATTTTTCTTCCTGTCTTCCTTCTCTACACCAAGACGAGTCTAACGTAAAGAGCGTGCGGTCCGATTTCACCCGGAGCACCAAACTGGGTTACAGCGGTGTGAAACGGCCAAAGACGAGCAAGATCCGAGGCAGAAAATCCCTCCTGAGTGACTCCGCGCACACACACACACACACACACACACACACACACACACACACACACACACACACACACACACACACACACACAC
>JAOUWY010000051.1:13672511-13684839 GCA_025728095.1 Prietella phreatophila | reverse complement strand
CTGGGGTTTTGGGACAACAACTACTAAGTAAGGTTACTAGAGTAATATGTTATCCTTTCCATAGTAACAGCTAATTCACAGGGACATGTACGGCATGTGGAATCGTTGATACTAGACGAGCGTCAGCGCTTTGTAACAGTCCGAGGTAATAATATTAGGTGTAATATTATATTCAGGACAGGACACGATTACTTTTCAGATCTGAAGATTCATAATGACAGGACTTCATGTGCGTTTCCGTTATGCGGATTGACCCGGATACACCACCCGGGAGACGAGAACTGAACATTACAGGGTTTTCGAGCCGATTTCTTTTTCACAAGATTACGATTTTTACGTGATATTTTCACGACGTATGTATACGTCCCGAGTACTTGCATTATTCATACAGCTAGTTATGGAGTAGTTTATTGGGATCCACCAGCACTAGGTAGCTATAAAGCGTTTAACATCATGCTGTTACAATATTTGAACGTTAAAACATGTTAACATGGTTGATTTGAGTCCGTACTTTTTATACCGACGTGTTTCACGCGTGATGTCTGGACACGATCTCGTCTGTCGTGTCTTACAGTACTTAGGCATTTAAACGTAGCGCTAGTCAATGAAGTAGTTTGGCATGTGCGATGTTTGTCAATATAATAGTTTTATGTGTGGCTCTAAACGAGTGCATACATTAAATATTAGCGTATATTCTGTGTTTTGAGCTGCGTATTCACCAGCCTGCCAAAACAAGACAATCAGAGCTGAGTGTAAAGGCAATTATCCTGTCAGCTTCTCTGGAGCAGGGGGCATTTGGGCTGTGTAGCGTCGGCATAAGGTGTGTGTGTGTGTGTGTGTGTGTGTGTGAGACTCAGAACAGCAGCTGGTGTAGCGTAATCAACTTTTGGGGTGTACATATTCTCACGGGGACGCTTGTGAAGCTTTCACCTTCATGCCTGCACTGCTGTTTCACAGATTAAACACTGTGTGTGGGGGGGGGGGGTTTCTCCTTCACACCTGGACTACTCAGTGTGTGTGTGTGTGTGTGTGTGTGTGTGTGTGTGTGCAGATCAAAGCTACAGTACCTGATAAGATCTGAATTGCCCTCAATCAGTTATTAGTGTCTCAGATTCCAGAGCGTCTCCATCATGAATACCAAAACACACACACACACTACCACAGCTACGCAAATATTATACACACAGCACACTTCGTATCCAAGCAGTCTCCCTGATAAGGCGAATGAAATCTGCCCGCGGTATCAGTATCGGTCAATAAGACGTCAAATAAGTCACCGCCAACAGGAAGTCGAATTTATTACTCACGTATTATTCACGTTCCACAGGTCAGTTCTTGTTTAACACTGCACAGAAACACAAAGCCTCAAGCTACGGCATTTACCTTGTCTCTCAAATCTCAAGAAAAAAATATATGAATCTCCATCCATAATAACGAGATAACTTCTCAAAATAACGAGAGACACGTGTCGTAATAAGACGTTTTCTAATAACGAGACGCTGATATATAATAATAATAATGAAGTTTTCTAATCAAATGAGAAACTTTTTTTTGTTTTGCTGTGGCAGCTGAGCTTCTTCCAGAGTTCTTCACTTGAAATGTAAATGTTTCTTTCCACTCGCAGTCAAACATCTCATTCTTTAAGATCATGTGTTTTCTCTCGGTCTCTCTCTCTCGGTGATAGAGACAGACGCCTACTGTGCAGTCATACCTAGAATAGTACGCTTAAATCTTCCCTGAGAGATTGAACACACACACACACACACGTTAGAGGTTTACATCAGTGCAGGAAAGAGGCCCTGAAGCTCCGTTTCTCTGCTCTTCAGTCTCCGAGTCATTTTTCACTGTAATTTGCTTTGCCTGTTTGGAGTGATCCCCCCCCCCCCCCCTTCAAAATCATTTTCTCTTTATCCTTCTTGTCTCCAGGTCCTTATCGTTCTCAGACTCTCTATCTTCCTCTATCTGGGGTTCCCTCCCCCCTTCCTCCTCCTTGAGAATATTCCAGCCTGAATGACTGTTTTTGTTTCTCATCATTTTAAGTATGGTAAATTGTTGGGCCTGCTTCATAAGTCGACACAAAGCAACGGTTTTGTTGAATGGGAACTTGTATTCTTAAGGTAACATTAAAAACGCAAAAGCGTCGCCTCTCGAGTAAAGCGACAGAAAAGCGTCCGCGAATCAAGGGGGCGATAATTGTGTGGGAGGGGCATCATTACGCTCCCCTGTCAATCACAGCGACGTTAGCCAATCTTGGGCATCATGTGAGTTCATGTACTGCACGAACGGCGGATAGTAGCGCTGTATATTAAAGACGTAGTTCCCCGAGGGAAGAACGTAAGACTGGACTCTTTGATGGACCCGATGAGTTTATTATATCATAATCATAAACAAACAATTTTGATTCATTGAATCGCATAAATATATGAATCCTAATCAAAACTGCCAACATTTATACTTATGCATCCTGATAATAGATCTCCCTGCTGGAAAAAACAACCCTAAAACAATACAGATATTGTAATGTTTCCACTACAAACACCATTAAAACCATTAAATTGAGCTCTTTTTGGACCATATTCTATTGGGATGTAATGCTTTGTATTGGTTTCCACTAGACATAAACATGCCACCAACAGAACCCAACACATTACCAGTAGAGACCCACAAGGACCATTATAGTTTCCATTAAAAGCAATACAATTCCTATAACCATTAAAACCATTAGAATTTCTGTAATGGTTTGTACTACGTTGTTTTTTTTTTCCTCAGCAGGGGTTATTCTGTATCGTCTTTCTCAGACGAGGTTCTCAAAACGCTTCAGCGCACTCCAACTGTATTTTTTTCTTTTAAACGCCTCTTTCCTTTTTAACAGCGCTGTATTGTTGTTGTTGTTGTTTGATGACCTGCTTGAAAGCACTTTCCTACCGATACGAACGTTCCAGATGTGCGTTTTCGGAACGTTTCACTCGAGAAGTCCGGGTTTAATTCGCTCTTTTTTTATTATTCTGTATTTCCATGCTTCTCTTTCTTCAACTCATAACCCGTATCCCTCCCGCCCACTCCACAGCCTGGCTGATTGACGAGCGAGTCCGAAAGTCTTAAAAGAGGAGCTGGGGCTCTGAGGGAGGGAAGGAGAAGAGAAACGGTCGTGCGGCGATGTCCCGGAGCAAACGGCCGATCCGGACAGTTAATAAGCTGCCTGGGTAATCATGGAGGGCAGATAAAAGGGTGACCGCAGCAAAGGCTTGCGGCGTGTTTATTACAGGCTCGGAGTGTTTTATGGCTCTGTCGATGTTCCATAGCTACATTTCCGTCCTCCGTCCTTCTCGCCGCACGGAGAGAGTTACGGTCAAAAAACGAAACGTTTAGGACCAAAAATCTGGACTTGTTTAAACAAGAATACAAATACATGATAGCCAAGAACGCCATATGAGGACTTGTTCCCATAACCTTTACAAACATTCCTACAACATTGTTGCAATGTTTATTTTTGTCACATAATCGCCGTTCTGTTTCTGGAATGTTCTTGGTTTAACCTTATTGTAATTGATGAATAGTAACCGTTGGCAAGACTTCGCGTTATGTGACCATTTGACGGCTTTGTATAGTCTATAAACAGGAAGCGGTGTTAGCACGCAGCGTGTGGAGGTAGCGTCCCTGGTGGATAGGACAGAAAGAGACAGTTAGCAGATTTAGCATGCGGCGTGTATTAATGGACATATGAACACCGGAGGCTTTTTTTACGTTTCGTTAAGACACAGCACATAGCTCCGCCCACAGCTGAGGTTAAAAGGTGATTCTGATTCAAGATAGCCGCTATGACCGTTTTTAGCCCTGTCCTTTCGTCTGCTTTTAGGTCATATGTGTGTGTGTATGTGTGTGAGATAAATGCCTCGCCTGAGGACCTTCAAATGCTCAATTATATCTTGGAGATGGTAACTTAAGTGCAGCTGTGGGGATATTGGATCAGACACACATGGTTATGAAAGGACACACCAACACACACACACTGTCATGGACACACACAATGACTCTTTCCGTCTCTATTCTCTTAAACTGAAAGTCATACAGACCTCCTAGTACTCTCTCGCGTGCCCCCCCCTCCCACACACACAGTTGACAGCATCTCCTGCCCTCCGGCTGGCCAAGGTGACAGACACCATTGCTCTCCTCGGGACAGATCACTCACTCTCATCGATAGGGCAACAGGGTCAGTGTGCGAGCATGTGTGTGTGTGTGTGTGTGTGAGAGAGAGTCATGGAGTGGGGGAGAAACAAGAGAGGGATGGGGTGAGGAAGTGGGCAGACTGGGTGGTCTGAGCCATCAGTTCAATGTCCAGACATTTTACACACACACACACACACACACACACACACACACACACACACACAGGTTAAGACCTACAGATCATTTGATATACAGTCAATACTCTGAGTGTATATACAGTCAGGTCCAGAAATATTGGCACCCTTAAATGTTTATTTTATACACTCCATTGTATAAAACAAACATGATTTCAAATTTACACTTAAACAGTACAGGAACCACTACTAAACTGCATATTTCTCTCGTAAAAACGTTTTTTGGGTTTTTTTTTTAAGTGTTTGCAAAACTATTGACACTCCAGAATAATCTTTCAAATGGAAACAAACTGGCATCCTTTAAAAATCTATCATTACTTTTTCGCTTGCTCACATTCAAAAAAAAAAAAAGAAAAGAAAAAAAAAGGGCTTGAACGCATCGATTCCAAGGCCAGGACTAGCCGAGATCAAGTCAAAATAACCAAATAATGACGGCAGATATGTATATGATGGGGTGCCAATAATTTGTGTGTGGGAGTGTGTGCGCATGCACAAAGAAAGCACCCATTTCAGTCATCTGCAGAAGTTTGTTTAGAGGACACCATGACTCATCTCACACACACACACACACACACACACACACACACTCTCTCTCCAAGGGTGAAGAGGCTGAAGCCTAATAAAGCCTCCAGAAGCTCAGCAGTGTCTGGGAGCTTTATCTGTTTTAGTGTGAGAGGAAAAAGCTCAGCGATGGAACTCAAACTCACAGAAGTGTTTTCCAGGGGTTAATTAGCCCAGGTGGAGCAATCAAAAAAATAATAATAATAGATTCTCTTTCTTCTTCGACAGTGCCCCTGTTATAATCACATCAAGCACAAAAATAAAACATATAATATTATTTATAGCACAACACTTGAATTCTGGACTCTGATTACCAGCAGCTCTGACAGTAGAGAGGCTACGAGTCATAGGTTTAGATCAATGAACTAATTCTAAAACCTTATCGTTACTATAGTAACTGGGGGACTGAAGATGGAATCCTCTGGAGACCAGAACTAGCTGGAAGACCTCCAAGTGGGTGTGGCTAGTGAGCTTAGTGTTGTAACTAAGGCTAGCTTATTCAATATGAAGCTAATGCTACTGGTCAAGCACTAGTTAAGCACCTCCCACTTGTTTGTATCCACCCACCTGAAATGTAAGCACCTCCCACTTGTTGGTATCGACTCACTTGCAGTGTAAGCGCCTCCCACTTGCATTGTGAGCACCTCCTACTTGTTATCCACCCACCTGCAGTGTAAGCACCTCCCACCTGTTGGTATCCACAAGTTGCATTGTAAGGCTCCAAATTATTGGCATCCTCCCACATTCAGAGTAGCAACTCCCACTTGGTTTTCCACCCACCTCCAGTATAAACACCTCCCACTTGTTGGTATCCACCCACTTTGAGTATAAGCACTTATATTAAACATTCTTATATTCACTTTGAATATGCTAATGTCTCTGCATACATCATTAAAACCATTTTTATTTCATTTATTTCATGTTATGTTCTTGTTTCTATAATGTATCTTGCAAATCTTATTTAAAGACGGTTCTTTGGATGTTTAATACCTTTCCTTGTACTTTTTTTGTTTTAAGGACAGGTTCTACTTCTAACCTTTTCTAGAGGGGAAGCCATAAATTGTCTGGTTCTACGTATTAATCCTTAATATCACTTTATAATAGTCTTATCTGAAAGGCATGGCACTTAAACGCCACAGTCTTGATCCGTCTGAGATACTTCGCTCCCTCGAACAACACTTATAACTCTATTTTAAATATAAAAACGACCAGGAAATGGCGCGTGATTGCCGAGTGTCGGCACCGTTTAATCTGTGTTAATTAAAAGACAAAATTATCTGGCTAATTCTGCTCATCTGATTGGATTTTATCGGTGTTTGCTGAGAATTTATGGGAAATGAAGCCCCCACGAAGCCAAAGCGCTGGAGTCTTACACACTCTGATAACGCACAGCTGTGTTTGCTGGAGAATCGGGCTGGCCTTGCAGTTAGACGCAAAAATAAAGAAATTAAAATGCTTGGATGGTGTGCTATAATTTATAACAGTCACAAATTCCACGCAAAGGCAACAATGAATGCGAATGCCAGGTGTTCTGTTGCGTTTCTGCTACAAAATGTGCTACGATTACTAAATAATTTGCAATCAAGCACGCATTTCAGAGTCTTGAATCCCACCGCACATTTTCCTTTTCGTTGTTCTGAAACATCTGATTCATGACTTATTAGCTCATTATTAAGCCCTGAATGTGGGC
The DNA here is from genome assembly GCA_025728095.1 of Prietella phreatophila. Lineage (NCBI taxonomy): Eukaryota > Metazoa > Chordata > Actinopteri > Siluriformes > Ictaluridae > Prietella > Prietella phreatophila. Next base: position 13,678,227 of record JAOUWY010000051.1, on the reverse strand, counting down.
TGGGGAAATAAATAAATAAATAAGTAGCGCTTATGGAAATAGGATTGAAAAACGACTGAATGATTCTTGGCAGGTGAACGTACATTATTTGTATTTACCTTAAGAAAGCGTCCCTGTATGCTACTAATTAGGACTCGTTATGTTCCCCAGCCTGCAGACCTTTAATTTTTAAAAATGGCATAATTAGGGATTATTGGTTCTAGGTTCATTAGAGCCTATTCTGAAAGAATCTATGAGGTGATGTGTGACACTTCTCGAGCTAGGAAATGCTGAGGCAAGCCAAAAGAAAGAGCTGGCTTATCAGAAAGAAAAAAAAAAAAAGGGCCAAACGGATTTATAATAAGCCTTCTTCGTGTTGTTTAAGCAAGGGTTTAAAACGTTCAGCGTTGCACTGTTATTGGAAAATAATCAGTAACGACGCAAACTTTTACTGCAACGGAGCCGGTTATCTTCATATAATTGCATGAAGTGCTTTATTCCTTTTACACCACAGCAACTGAACAACAATTTAAGCTAATAAATTATGTCATCCTTTTATAGTGACATTTACATATGTGGAACGTCCAAAAAAAAAAAAAAAAAAGCTTAGGACTTACGTTATAGCAAGATATAAAAGAGTCATAGCATGACGTCGTACCTCGTCGTGTTCCTGAGATACCACAAAGCGGAAACTAGTCGGTCCTGAAAATGTCGGGAAAAGGTCGGCTTCATTTCTGACGGTTGCAAAGCGCTGACACTGGAGACTCCTTCCGTAAATGCTAAATAAGCATCTCCTTACACAAAACTTCACCATATCGACACACTTATAGTCCAATTATTATCAGGTTTAGATTAGGTAGCTCGTCCACCATCATCCACCCATCACATCCCTGAGAATGTGCTGTTGCTATAGAAACGATAACACACTAGAACCGGCGTATTAATATTATATATACATATACACATACTGTTTGCAGTGGGGGGTTTTTGGACTGCGAAATAAATGTCAACTCGTCAATGTAGAACTTAAAACAGAGTGCTTCTCTATGTCAAAGAGATCTCCAGGTGGAACCCTATAAGGAAGCAAAATACCTTAACTAGTGAGGAATCCTTTCGAAGGGTTCTTTTGAGCTGCATCAAAAAAATTTTTGAAAAGAAAACAATTTGTCACATGGATCCATCTAGTAGGGTTCTCTCAGAGAAACAACAACAACAACAACAACAACTCTGGATGATGTTGAATGGTTATACATGCTGATGATGTCATTCTAGTACAGGAGCATACCAGAACGTCAGCCCCATAAAGGTTTGAATACTCAACTATTCAAAACCCCATTTTCATGGAAATGACTTCTCAACGACGATCATGTACCTAATGGTGTGAACAGCTGGAAAGCAGGATTTATTTAGCAGCATCAGGTGTGTCATTAATTGGTTGGTCCATCTCCATCTCATAGTGGAGCCTCGTCTATCCTGTTTGAGGTCACTCCTCATTTCTCTTTGCTGGAAGTTCATGTACTTGTTTACCGAGCCATCTCTGCTTCAGTTCTCCTGTAATTAGTCTCTGTATCGATCGGTGGAAAAGTACACGCACTTAAAATTGAAATAAATAAATGGACCTCGGCCGGAAAGAGAGAAGGCACAGAAACGTAGGAGTTACACCTTGCTTCCTCAGTTGAACCGAGTGACGTTTCAGGACACATACATCTCGCTGACAGTATAATTGTTCCGAGGCGCTAGCGGGCAATTTCCACCGAGCCTGAACAAGAATAATGCCCGTGTCGGCCAAAACGGAAAGCGGGGGAGGCAGGTTCCCAGCATGAAAGTGAGTTTAATTTCAGATCTGTATCAGCAACCCGTTGGACGAGAGGTGGTAATAACCTCTTCTCTCACACACACCAAAGATAAAACGGCCACAGCGTTTAAGAGACGATATCTAGATTGACCTCAACCTTTAAAAGTGATGCGGGTAACCGAGGTGCCGAATAGAGTCCATCGTGGTAGAGGAACTTCTTTATTTATTCTTAAAAGGAAGGGTTTCAAGGAAAATGTACACTATTTTACAGCTACCTCTAACCAAGACACGTTCAGCCATGATGGCTGGATACACCAGCATCAGATCGGAATTAATCAGTGCAAACCGGTATGGAATTTAAATACTGCTAATAGAAATAAAAAAAATTTTAAAATAGTTCATGTTTTTCCTTATTGGAACCAACAAAATTGCTCCACTATATTATTATGTTTTACTGTGATTGTGGAGAAGAAGAGCAAGAGCAATTCACACACACACACCAATGATCACAGGCTGTGTAAGCAATAATCGAAGCTAATGTCCCTCGTCTCCTCTGTATAAACATACTTTGATTATCCGACACGGTCATGCGCCCTGCCCCGCAAACAGCTCTGATTTATCGGCCAATTCATCAGCCAAAGCCGGGCTGAAAACATTAGGTTAACAACAGTAGAGACCTCTGAATGCGCTGACTTTGACTTCACATCTAGATTCGTCTGGTAGATAGAACATTTATTAAGATAAAAGACTCAGAGGACATTATTCACACCCCAGCGCATACCATTCGTTTATTTACTAGAAAAAGTCCCAACCGTCCCGGTCAATGACTCATGTTTTAGATGTTTGAGAAATGTTTTTTGTTTTTTAATACCTTAATATCATGATCACACACCCCATTTGAAACCGTGGCCGAGTTCATGTACATGTGTTCGAAATTTAATTGGGAAAAATGGAGGAAAAAATAAATTAAATCCTTGCTAAACATAAGATGGACAACCCCTTGGAGATCCTTCACCAGTGGTCATCGACCCTGTTTCTGGAGATCTACCTTCCTGAAGACTTGAGCTCAAACAATAAACAAGCCCAACTGGCCCGTCTAATGGGTTAGGGGTTTTTCCCCTTGGAGGTGAAACCTGGATCTCGAGGAAGAAGGTTGTAACCACTGCCCTACAGTCTACAGTAAACATTCGGTGTGGATTTTACCTAAAAGGCATTACTACTATCTGAAAGGGAGAAAAAAAAAAAAAGAGCATTAGCAATAAAATCATTAACATTTAACAATATATATATACTATATATTTGCAATTAGATTTTATACAACCTACGTCTTCTTCCATGTACCGGAAAGCTAAAAACGTAACCTTGTTTTCTTTACGGAGCTCGTTAATTAGCCAGCTTGGCCTTTAGAAAGCCAGTATGATCCTGTAAATACTTCGGAGGACATGGTACATGCAAACATACATACTTCAATTTTGCCACTTCTTAAGAAACACAGCTGCTGTACTGTACATGTAATGAATTAAATAACGTTTGGGGCGGAGATTAATAAAGGTGCTAAAATCATGTTCTTGCCACGTCGTGTGCCGTACACAAACATTTCCCAGGGGACACCAGTATTTGTTCTCTGTCTTCTCACCTCTCTTTCTGCTGTTGTTATGGATGCGACACATTCACCACGATGTTCTCCCTTGCACGGCGCCTGCCGTAAATAAAACCCGCAGGGTCTTTTGCTAGAGTCGATAGCTCTTTATCCTTTTATCGATGTTTCTGCTGCTTTTCTTTTGGCGTGCGCTGAATAGTGCAGAGTGGTATAGTCTTCCTGGGGAGAATGAAACAGATTCAAAGAGAAAATTTGTTGTTTGCTGTAGTCTGGGGACAAGAAACGAGAAAGAGCCATTTTGCTAACTGAGGAGAATGTGTGTTTTTTGGGTTTCGCGTGCATGCCTGAAAGAGCGGGATGGAAGGAGAGAAGCTTGGATATTCTGCAGTGTAACTTGTGCTGAAACAGATATAATTACTGTCTCGTTGGAATATACTGATAGCCACCTGCTCTGTTCCTTCCACCCCTCCATCTGTCCATTCTTCCAGTCACTACCACGGTTTCTCCTTCTGTTCTCATTGGAGCATAGTCCTGAAATGTGTTGGAATGGGCTGCAGAAAAGTGTGTGATCAGTTTATTAAGATCATCTAGAGAGTGAAAAATGGCTTAGCACATACCCAGTTCATGTCTAAATGATGTAAGAAATAAGACCAATCTGTGAGGAAACCCAAGTTCTTTATTGATGTCAGGACTGTGAATGTATGGACCAAAGCTGGGATTGGGGGGTTGATAATGTTGTGGTTAGTGATATACTGACCTGCACTGGGACGGGAGCAGAACGAATCAAAGTAGATCTTGTGATATTATGGGAAATGATCCACACTGGGACTGGGGGCAGCATTGGTTCCTCTCATTCTCTCCCTTCCTCTCTTCCTCTCTCCCTTCCTCTCTTCCTCTCTCCCTTCCTCTCTCCCTCCCTCTCTCCATCTCGTCCTCCCTCTCTTCCTCTCTCCCTCCCTCTCTCCATCTCGTCCTCCCTCTCTTCCTCCCTCCTTTCCTTTCTCCTCTCTCCCTCTCTCCCTTCCTCTCCCTCCCTTTCTCCATCTCGTCCTCCCTCTGTTCCTCTCTCCCTCCCTTCCTCTCTCCCTCTCTCCCTCCAGCACTCAGTCAGGTGTGTAGAATCACAGCACTGTGTTCAGGCAGTGAAGCGTCAGACAGTAGAGGTGCTGCGTCAGCGTTAATGAGAGGTGTTCAGAAGTGTGAGAGGATTATTCAGTGCTGTACTTGTGATGTTTCCATGTTCACGCTCTGCTTCTGGTTTCTCTCTGTACGATCGCAGCGCTTTTAGATTCAGTATCGTTATGTGTTTTTATTGTAGGACGTTTGCACAGAACTGCAGAAACATCGAGCTGCTCAGTCTGAACGGCTGTACAAAGATCACGGACAGGTGTGTGTGTGTGTGTGTGTGTGCGTACTTGTGTGTGTCTATTATGTACTTGGATGATAATTAGCACTAAATTATATATGGTGTGTGTGTGTGTGTGTTTCTCCATGCAGTACCTGTAACAGTCTGAGTAAATTCTGTCCCAAACTGAAGCACTTAGATCTCGCCTCATGCACCTCCATCACCAACCTGTCTCTCAAAGCACTCAGGTGAGTCTCTCACACACACACACACACACACACACACACACACATACACACACACACACACACACACCTACATACACAGTTTACTCCTTCCTGCCCAGTGTAAAGACTCTTTACTCCTCTGTAGTAGTGAACTCGCACCATCAGTGTGAACCCGAGGAGGAACCGCTCCACTTTCTGAGTCTCGGTTCCTCTCACGGTTCCTTTCTGAAATACCTACAAGAATGATGGGTGAACGCAGATGAAAGTCTCTCATGTCTTCTGTTCTTGATGTTCTGTGTGTGTGTGTGTGTGTGTGTGTGTGTGTGTGTAGTGAGGGCTGTCCCATGTTGGAGCAGCTGAACATCTCGTGGTGTGATCAGGTGACCAAAGACGGCATCCAGGCGCTTGTCCGCTGCTGTCCGGGGCTCAAAGGCCTGTTCCTCAAAGGCTGCACGCAGGTACCCTGGAACCTTGTTCAGGTTCTCCTGTTTGTGCTGAAATGATAGATTCCTCTTCCTCTCGTCCCCTCTCTCTCTCTCTCTCTCTCTCTATCTATCTGTTCTCAGGATGTAATGCACCAGCTCATCAACATCTTATTCAGATTATATTTAATTATCAGCGCAGGAGATCGCTCGGTACACACCGAAATGTGCAGAGACGCAAATTTCCCCACAGACTTCCTAAACATGTTCAAATGTGGAGTGTGTGTGTGTGTGTGTGTGTGTGTGTGTGTGTGTGTGTGTGTGTGTGTGTGTGTGTGTGTGTGTGTG
>JAOUWY010000051.1:13644844-13661707 GCA_025728095.1 Prietella phreatophila | reverse complement strand
GTGTGTGTGTGTGTGTGTGTGTGAGAGAGAGAGAGAGAGAGTGTGTGTGTGAGAGAGAGAGAGAGAGAGAGAGAGAGCGCGCATTAGTGCGAACAGAGTGAGAGGAGAAGAAGGGCTCCTCGCTGCCATGTACATGTACAAACTGGGAACTTCTAGACTCCATGAGAATCCACCAAACCACGGGTGCTAGAGTCGGATCAGGTAAGGAAGCCTGAGAATGAAAACTGAGTTTTTCCAGATGTTCAGAACTTCAGTGCGTAAAAGTTTTTGCCCCGTCGGATTTGAACCTACTGCTTAGTTGGCACTGGGTGAAACTTGAGCATGAAGATTTAAAAAAGAAAGAATAAATGAAAGAGAGAGAGAGAGAGATAAAGAGAAAGTTTGGAATGTTTATGGCAGGAATGTTTCTAAATATGCGATGTTTGGATGTATAAATGTTTAGGTAAGTTCCTACGGCTTTGTTTGAACACGCATCCATGCATCTGGCTGCGGGACTTGAATGGGGAACGCGCATGGGAGAGGGAGAGGGGTAGAGAGAGGGGGATGGGATGCTGGGCTTTACAATTTAACAACTCGCTTTTGTTGGACGGGTTTTTTGTTGTTGTTGTTGTTGTTGTTGCACAGATCAAAGCCCGAAAAAGGTGCTTCAAAGAGTTAGTGCGTATTTGTTGCAAGTCGGAAAAAGTTTTAATAAAGGTGCAAAAAGTGCAAAGTCTCGACATGGTGATTTTTGTTGTTGTTAGGGACGTTGTTGAACTCTCTTTATTCGTTCATTTGGTCTAAATCAGTATCAGAGTTCTACTCAGAGTGAGGTCCCCCAGGGGTCTGGTGTGTGATCCATTTATTTTTATTTGTAAGACTATACATAATGCCAGTGTGTTCTGTGAGTGCGATAGTTCAGGGATAAAAAAGCTCCCTGGCTGTAATGAATCTCCACGACGTGTTTGTACACGTTTTAAATAACGAGACTAATATTGTGGGGGGAGAAGTGGATTACGTTTAAACATCTGTGCCTAGAGGGTGCGTGTGATTTATTTGATCAAACTAAAGCCATTCCTGACGGCAACAATTTTCAGAAGCCCTGGTCTAATCCCCTGGCACATCTGAATTCATTACTGCCTTATGAAATAATGCATAATCTCCACCGCCGTCTGCTCCTTCCTTTGCAAACGTCGGCGTTCCGATGCGCCGTGCTTGGCTCTGAAGTCGTAAGCCCATCCGTGGAGGCGAGTTGACTTGCTTCGTAGAACTTCTGTATCTGTAGGGAATGTTCCATGCGTTCCAGGCTAAACAGCGCCGAAAAGATTAGGACTCTCATAACAACCCGTGGAATGTGTGTATTTGTGTGTGTGTGTGTATATCTAGGACAAACCGCTTCCATCCTCCCTGGGAGCGCCGCCGTTAGAGCGTTAGTCATTCGCGACCAGGTTCCCGTCGCGGCGCCTGTTGAGACTAGCGAGACTGGAAATAAGAGATAGGGAGGAACGGACGTTCAGCTCGACGTGGATCGTGTCTGCTGCGCTAGGCTCGATTTAGCAATTTAGATTCGTTTCATTTCAGAGGACGTGAAGCATGCGGGTACCTGATCGAGCCGCGATTCCTTAAAGCTGATTTTAATCGATGCTGAGATGAGATCGATGGTCTTAGGACGAATAACGTGGCATGCTCGTGTTACTGGAAGTCGATTCAGTGCCATTGCGAAACAAAGACGGATGACAACAAAGTCCTGGCAGTGACAGAACCCTAACCCTAACCTTAGGACGACCTCATAGGAACTGAGAGGACACACAAAAGTTATTAAAAGGTATCCTTATTAACTCAAACATACGTGTACGTGTCGGATATTTACGTTAACGCGAGCCTGTTTTCTGCACGAGATGATTTCCCGATCACGCTGATTGCTGACATAAGCAGAACGTAAGAACGTCGTTTTCTTTCATTGCTGTAGTTAGAGGATCTGACGTGGACTGCGTGCTATCACGGAGCCCGTTATAAAAGTTTATTCGGATCATCTGGTATAGTGTGACGTGCAGGAATCTTAAAAGGCAGCCGAAATCGCTGTGGAAAACTGGATTAATGCGTTAAAAACACACAGTGGGTTGAATTTATTTATTCACTTTCCTAACTGGAACGGCATTTGATTTTCCGTCGAGTATATAGCATGCGGTCTGGGCCGCATACCCACGAGGTCGATTAACTTTATCGCTCCAATAACTAGCCAATATTATTGTACACATTGGAATAAATAACTTAATATTTAAATGACTGGATTTATCGCTATTGGTCTTTTTGTCTTAAAAAAAAATTAGTGAAAGGGTTTGTGGGATTTTACAGTTGAAGGCATCCCTGGCTGCAAAACGCTTGCGAAGCCGCGATATAGATTTTCTTGCCTGTCTCAATCAATGGTTCTCAGTCTGGCATCTCGGGCCCCCGAGGATCTGTAACGCATAGCCAGGTGGTTTGTGGTGGAAAGTATGATTGAAGATGTTATTCTGCACGTCATTCTAATTCATTAGTGATTGTTACAGTTCTAAGAGTGTGTAAAACAGCCTCTTACACCTTCTCTTTTCCAAAAAAAAACAACATTTTCTCTTCTCTTTTCTGCAGGTGGTTTGGTGAAGACTGCTCTGCAACCATGCAGAACAAGGTGACTTCGCTGCCGGCTCTGCTGCTGCTGCTCCTTTGCGGCGGCGCCCGAAACCATGGGCTGGATGCAAAGTCCGCTCCACACTTCACCCATCCTACTTACAATGCCACCATATTCGAAAACTCTGCTGCTAAAACGTATTTGGAAGGCCCTGTCAAAATGGGCATCTACAACACGGACCCTTCGTGGGAAATACGGTACAAAATCGTGTCAGGTGACAACGAGAACCTTTTCAAAGCTGAGGAGTACCAGTTGGGAGACTTTACCTATTTGCGAATACGGACCAAAGGAGGCAGCAGTGCCATTCTTAACCGCGAGGTCCAAGAGCACTATTTGCTCATGGTCAAAGCTGTGGAAAGGAACTCGAATGCAGAGGCACGAGCCCGAGTTGTGGTTCAGGTACTGGATACCAATGACCTCCGGCCTCTGTTCTCTCCCACCTCTTACACCGTGTCCTTGCCGGAGAACACAGCGATTCGTACTAGCATCGCCAAAGTCACGGCGACAGACGCGGACATCGGTACGAACGGAGAGTACTACTACAGCTTCAGAGAGTGGACGGACATGTTCGCTGTCCACCCCACAAGTGGGGTGGTCACTCTAACTGGAAAGCTAGATTATGCGGAGACAAAGAAGTACGAATTAGAGATATTAGCGGTAGATCGTGGGATGAAGTTGTATGGGAGCAGCGGGTTTAGCAGCATGGCTAAACTCACGGTACGTGTCGAGCAGGCTAACGAAAATGCTCCGGTCATCGCCGCTATTACCCTAGCACCTTCCGACACGGACAAGGACCCGACTTACGCCGTAGTGACCGTTGAAGACGATGACCAAGGAGCCAATGGTGAAATAGCATCTCTTAGCGTGGTAGCAGGCGACCCTTTACAGCAGTTCCGAGCGATGAGGACGAGTCCTGGCAGTAAGGAATACAAAATTAAAGCAGTGAAGGAAGTCGACTGGGATAGTCAGCCGTATGGCTACAACCTCACTTTGCAAGCTAAGGATAAAGGAAGCCCACCCCAGTTTTCCTCAGTGAAAGTCATCCACATCACTTCCCCACAGTTTAAAGTAGGGCCCCCTAAATTTGAGCAGTCTGTTTATAGGGCCAATATAAGTGAATTTGCTCCACCTCACACTCCTGTTGTAATGGTAGCAGCTGTGCCAAAATATCCCCAGCTGAAGTATGCTTTCAAACATAAATTGGACAAAATTCCCTTTGCAATCAATTCAGACACTGGCTTAATTACAACAGCTGGACCCATCCATGCTGACTCTTTGCCACACTATGAATTAGAGGTAATTATTAGTGACAGAAAAGCAGCCACCGAAGTTATTATTGACGTGATTGACGTGAACAATAACGCCCCAGAGTTTCAGCAGTCGTCTTACAAGGCCAGTGTCGATGAAAACATGCCCGTAGGCACCAGTGTTCTAACAGTCAAAGCCACAGATTTAGACAGTGGAGAGAATGGCTACGTCACTTACAGTATTGCTAATATAAGTCCCCAGCCTTTTGTTATTGACTACTTCACTGGTGTTATCAGTAGCTTGGAACAACTCGATTATGAGCTGATGCCAAGGATTTATAATTTACGCGTACGCGCATCAGATTGGGGTGAACCCTTCCGACGTGAGGTGGAGACGCAAGTCACGATCAGCCTGAGCAATCTGAATGACAACAAGCCTCTGTTTGAGAATGTGGACTGCCACGTAACCGTTCCCAGAGACCACGGCACCGGAGAACAGATCACGACCGTATCCGCCATCGATGCCGATGAGCTTCAGTTGGTCAGGTACATGATCAGAGCTGGGAACGACCTGGATCTCTTCGAGTTGAACACCAACTCGGGCGTGTTGTCACTAAAGCAGTCCCTGAGCGAGGGTGAGGCAGGGCAGACGTCCTTGTACAGCTTGCAGATTGTAGCCAGCGACGGAGAACACGAAACCCCGGCGATGTTCTTGAACGTAACTGTCGTCACGCCGCGCAAACCGGTTCAAGTCAAGTGTGTCGACACCGGTGTAGCTACCATGTTGGCGGAAAAGTTGCTGCAAGGCAGTAAAATCCACAGCCAAGTCGAACCAGATGATAATTTTTTAGACCTTCATGCGGTCAATCGCTTTACACCTCAGTTTGCGGAATCGTTCCCGAGCGTCGTCGAGGTCAAGGAGGATCTGCCTGTCGGGGCTCGGATCGTCCATTTGAGCGCTTCCGACTCTGACAGCGGTTTCAACGGGAAGCTGGTTTACGTCATTTCTGGAGGTGACACAGAAAGTCGGTTTGTAGTCGACATGACTGATGGTTGGCTTAAAGTGTACGCGCCGCTTGACCGAGAGACATCCGATCATTACACGCTAAACGTTACTGTCTACGACCTGGGAATTCCTCAGAAGTCTTCGTCTCACCTGCTCGACGTCAAGGTTACAGACGCTAACGATAACAGCCCACGGTTTCTACAAGACTCGTATTCGGTGGAAATAACTGAGAACACGGCTGTAGGGACTGAAATCGTTCAGGTCGAAGCCAAAGACAGAGACCTGGGCGATAACGGTGTTGTCAGGTATTCTATACTAGCAGACACGGATCAGTTTGCTATTGACGAGGAGACTGGACTGGTTAGGGTCAAAAAGGCGTTAGATCGCGAGGTTCAGCCTGAGTTTGTGCTCCGGATAGCAGCCCGTGACCAGGCTAGTGCTGAACCTCAACTGGTATCGACCGTGTTGCTTAAGATCATGCTTGAAGATGTGAATGACAATCCTCCAAAGTTTATACCTCCCAATTATCGGGTAAAAGTGCGCGAGGATCTGCCTATCGGTACCGTTATTATGTGGTTGGAAGCCCATGATCCCGACGTAGGAACTTCGAGCCAGGTACGCTACAGCCTCGTTGACAGTGGCGATGGGAAATTTGAAGTGGACAAACTCAGCGGCGCGATTCGAATCGTCCAGAATCTGGATTACGAGAAAAGACAAGTTTACAGGCTCGTAGCGAGGGCCAAGGACAAAGGCAAACCCATTTCGTTATCCTCGACCTGTCACGTCGATGTGGAGGTGGTGGATGTGAATGAGAATTTGCATCGACCGTGGTTCCCGTCGTTCGTGGATAAGGGATTTATCAAAGAGGACGTGCCGATCGGGACGTCGGTCATGAAGGTAACGGCTCAAGACGAGGACAAAGGAAGAGACGGCGAGATTCGCTACTCTATTCGTGATGGATCTGGACTAGGGATCTTTGCCATCGATGAAGAAACAGGTGAGTTGTTTTCCTTCGTCCTCATGGCTGCTCTGGCTGAGACATGGACGTGAAATGTTTGTGAGCGGTTTGTTATTCATAAATATTTCATTAAGCAGATTGCTTTTACACGAATCTGACTGGCGATGTAGGCCATCGTTCGTACTGCAAAGCAGGAGCAGGGTTTCGTTTCAGAAACTGAATTGTGCTGGATGTTGGGGCTGTGTGTTGAGATGCGATTTTTTGGTTTTCTCGCATAAGCGGGAAGAACCGATGGCAGGAACAGATGGAGCAGCTGTCTTTCAGACCTGTCGTAAACATTCAGAACTAGTTACTGAGCACTTCCCCCACATCGCTGCCAATCCACCACCCACCAACACTCTCAGCCTCATGCACTGTTCCTTCTTTTCTTATTTTCCTTCTGTGTTCTAAGCAGCTTTAATCTGGTCTGGGTATCTGAGCCAATAGCTTATTTAAGAGCACTGGTCTACTCTATTAATATTCAATAAAGCAAGCCATTGCTGTTTGAACCGGACCGAATTTTCTGTTGCAATACTCCAAACCTGACCTCATTAACGCCGCACAAAGGACGTATTTATACCTCACTCAGCTGGTCAACTGTGAGCACCCGTGCCAAAAAAAAAAAGCTTAAAAATAAGCCGTCTGGAATTCTAACGGTTGCTTGGCACACCACATCTATGTACTGCTTCACTCGTATGTTTTTTTAATGCGCAAGAAAATTCTCATTTATACCTTTAATGTGCACTTCTGTCTTTTTTTTTGTTAATCCTTTCTGAAAATGTGTTCTGCGGCATACATAATTAATGTACAAATGGGTCTGTGAAATGATCATAAATAAAACATTAGGGTTTTTTTATTTTTTATTCACATGTACTGCACAGTGTCCTTTTGAAAAGTTCTTCTGTAAAACTCTGTAAAATGTATTAAGCGTTCGTTTAGAGAAAGGTGGTGCAGGGCACTTCATTAAGGAGGGTAAATTAGACATGGCTGTTCGGGATCCCTGTAGGGAAATCTCACTTTCGGCGGTGATAAATTTAGCATGACAGGATGCGCTGGTGCTTCTTGCCCTACAGGATCTGCAAGTCGTTATGTGCGCCCAGTATCATGGAGTTTTAGAGTGGTTTTGCCTCATTCAGTCAGAGGTTAGTGATCGTTTGTTTTGTTTCAGACGCCAAGACATTGGGACGGATAAAGAAAGTCATCAAAAATGCTAGATCTAATGGACCTCCCATTGTTGTGTATAACGCCCGTCCGACCATGGCCAGTTTTTACCGTCTTGGCTCCCAGGATTCAAACTTGCGATCTCCTGACTATAAGGCAACTCTTTTTTATTTTTTAAAGTCAGATATCGTTTAGCTTGACTTGACATCATCTCCAGGTTGTATAGTGGATCTTCACCGCCCCCCACCACCTCATCCGTTAAATGCTAAGTGGTGTGAAATAATTGCTTGGATTTAGCAGGCCGCCCACTGACAGATCACAGCTTGATATATTTAGCCGGGCCGTGACACCTGAGGAGCAGCCTCATTGGCACCACCTTTTAACCCCCGAAACGTCGCAGGTCACCACCTACTCGACCTGGTCTTCTGCCCTGCATGACCTCAGTAATCTATATGTGCCAGCAGGGATGGGATTGTCTTGCACTAAGGTCCCATTGTTCGGAATCACGACCAGGGCTGGTGGCACTGTAAATCTCCAGGTCCCCGTGGGATCGCAGATTAGACGTGGGGGAGAAAGAATGGAAAAGAAGCTACGACAAATGCTCTTCGAGATGATATCAGTCTGAGCTGCTTGCGCTTTGGGATTCTGATTCGATCGTGCGTGGAGATAGTGAATTCATGAAGTAAATTATTCAGGAGATGTTGCATGCTTAGATGAAGCGTGAAAGCCATTCACTTCCATGTTTACTTGATGTTTATGGAAGGAGTCTCCAGTGTCAGCCCTTTGGAACAGACAGATTACTGAAGCGGTAGCTTTAGAAATGCTTGGGGATTACTGTGGGATATGAGGAACAAATCAGGACATGCTGTTTTGGGGGAAATAATCCACTTCGGGGTGGTAAGTGTAACGCGTCACACCACCCTGTTGCTGATTATTTTCCTAAAACAGCATGACACATGAGTGTTTTATTCCTTACAGCTGGAGTCATGAGTCATTTGACATTCAGCACAATGCCGTTTGGGTAATGTACACTTTAAATCTGATGGAATCAGACCATTAGTTGCTTAAAATGAAAGCAGTCATTAAAACAGACCAGACCGGGCCGCTGCTCTTTTTTTCCTTTTCTTTTTTGTTCAGCAGAATGCCATGATTTCCTCTGCTCTTGGTTAAACGTACAGCACCTTTTGGGCTCTGCGGCTTTTCCGCCTCCTCGCTTTATTTGCATGCTTGCTTCACCCGTCCAAGGGTGGTGGAATAAATGGGGGTTGGGGTGTACAGTGCCGAAAAGGTATTTGCTCGGAAGGTACGCGCCACACGGTTTCCTATTTTCCTTTCTAGCCTAGCGTCTCGTTATTGCTAGCTTCACATCCGTGGCTCTTTTCTGCTTTCTTCCCTCAGGGACGTGTGGCTTTTATTTATATTTAGTCTGGCTGTGTATGTATTTTAGAATTAAGAAAGAAAGAAAGAAAAACCTTGACGTTTTCCAAACCACGTAGGACCTCGGGTGCGTTTTTTTTTCTTTTTCTTCTTCTTCTTCCGAGGTTTCCTGCATCAGGAAGAGCTTGATATTTTGTCCCAGTAGACCTGAGATAACTTTAGCCAGGCAGCGAAACCCAAAATTGTAACTCCCGGATTGCGTCTGACTCTTTTTATTTTTATTTCCGTCCTTCCAAATGCCGCTGGCTGGAGGCGTTTTTTGCTGAGTTTCTGAGTGTGCTCGCGAGTCACCAGCAGTGATGTTTACCATCGCCAGATTGCACAAACATGTCGAGCCTCAGTGAGACCTCTCCATGTGAACTGGGCTAATTTCAGCCCTGCTCAATGCATACGTGTGTGTGTGTGTGTGTGTGTGTGTGTGTGTGTGTGTGTGTGTGTGTGTGTGAATGCGAGTTAAGGAATTGATTTTGTGTGCATGTCACTTCCTGAGTAAGTGAGTTAATAGAGGCCGCATACACTCGCACAGGATTGAGGTTTCGCCGCAAACCCGATTGACGTTGCCAGAGAATTGCAATTAATCTGGAGCTTTTTTGGGGTTTTTTAAACCACTGAATGTCCTTGTGGCAAAGGAACAAGCCAAGGCTCCAAGGCACATGTCACAAATCACAGCAGATTCAGAGAGACTTGGTTTACAAAAGCCCAGTGGCGAAACCGCACTGCCGTGTCTGGAATCTGCAATATAAACTGTGCTAAAGCAAATCTGCAATTCAAACTCAGCTAGGGCGAAGCAAACCTCAGCGCCGTGCGCCTCCATGGTGTTCACACCGAAGGGCTACGACGTCAGATCTGATCAGTCTCACCTGTATCGCCTATATATATTTCACGTCCCAGTTTGCTTCGAGTGCCATTCGCCGGCCACCTGTTCTTTATCATGCTAATCATGCAAACTAGCCAATTCTCCCCGTTTTTCCCCCCGCTTCATTTGCATACCTTGTAACATCGTCGGCTCAGAGGGATTCTGATGGAATTAGATTTTTCTGAGTAAATAATAAAGCAGCGCATCTGTTGCTTAGAGAAGAAAGAAAAAAGAACACGTTACACATCCACCACGGTGCTTGATATCCCTGCTGAAAAGAAAAGAAAACCCCAAACAATAGAAACCATCACAGAAATTGTATCCGTTTCCACTATAAATACCATTACAAACCATCAGCTAACCATTAAAACCATTACAGTTAGCATTATCGGTCCTTTATGGTATCCACTAGACTTGACATTTCACCAGTAGAAGGCAACAAATTACCAGTAAAGACCCACAGGGACCATTACACTTTCCATTATAGTGTTTAATTTAATCTTTGAATGATAGATAAGATAATAATCTTTTTTTGTTGCTAATATGTATGTGTTTAGATGTTTAAGACATGTCTGTATATCGCAGGATGGTGTCACGTTCGTGACTCCTCCATTTTCTGTTCAGTATGTGTGTATACGTGCATTTGATTAATTATCTCATGAGAAATATGTTTTATGCCTCACTTTGACGATCCTAACAAAGGCAGTTAAAATCATGGGGACGCTGCCGTTCTCTGGACTTTGGATTTAACGTTATCATAAAACCGTTGTTTGGGAATCCGGAGCTATTTGTTTTGACATATTCATTATTAGTTCTACGTAGAGTGTGTTAGGAGTCTGCTAGAACCAGTGCTGAAAGAACAGGTATATGCGGGATACGCGAATACGTGTATCCTGAAAAAACGTGTCTGGACGGTACGCAGGAAAACGGCTTACAGTCGTTCATAACTTTCAAACTTTTATACAAATCGTCGCCGAATCTCCAAATTCGTTGTTTCTGTGTAAAATCTATATTCATGTCTAAAATCCCACCACCAGGGCTCTAATTGTAGTTCTGCTTGCTCGTATTGTGGTGTCGGAGGTATGAGGTTACCCGCTGTGTTCCATAATGAGAGAAAGCATTCAACACCTGGCAACTCTTCATTTAACAGCGCAATTATGCAAAAAGGTCAATTTTCTCAATTCATTAATGCTGTATTAACGGCAAAAACAAAAGGCGACCCTCGGAACCGGAGGTCGTGCCGTTTCTCGGTCTATTAAATGTGTTTTTCTGTTTGGTGTGACCCCCTGCCTGGCCCTCCGCGCTTGACGAAGGCTTGCGGACCTGATAATGGGTCTGATTTGTGTTTGTCCGAGAGTCTTCGGGTGGTTGTTTTGCTCTCTTTAATGAAGTACGTTAAGGGTTAGGGAGGAAATAAAAGCCTCCTCAAGGGGACTTTTGAGAAGAGAACGAGCGAAACGGCACGTGGTCAGGCCGAGTCTTTAATCGAGTCTCTTCTGCTTTCTGTTTGTGGGTTTGAACACGGCCTGCCCTTTTGCAGAGCGAGTAATGTATGCATTGCCCTTTCTCTGGTTCTGTGAAGGGGCCACCGATAGCTGGGCATGTTGCGACAAAGCACTATCGTGTGGGTTTTTTTTTTTTTTTTTTGTCGTTTGTGTGGGGAAGGAAAATATAAACGGTGATCCTCTCCGTCGTGTCGTTCCGATGGAGATTGAAAAGTTGCCGGTGATGCCAGATAACAGAAATATGCGCCTGTTGCTTTGCTTTTTCATGTTTGTACGGCTTGGGAAAGAGGAAGGAAAGAGGGATCATGGGAAAGAAGATGGGGAAGAAAGAGAGAGAATGAGTAGAGAGTAAAAGAAAGGGTGAAGAGAGGTAAAGGAGTGAGAGAGGTGAAGGATGTGTCTAAGCAACATATCTAGATTTACCTCTCTTTCATTCTTGTCTCGTTTTTCTTTTTTGCGCTGCTCCTCGAGCGTCCCCCGTCGTCCCCCTGCACCCTGGAGGGTCACATGACCTCGACTCCACATAGTCTGTGCTTTGGCCACGTTGCCGAGGCGACGGTGCTCAGGAATGCGAAGGGAGCCGGAGATGATTGCAGGGTGCTAACATTGGGAGTGCTTATTTTAGTCCCCGTGTAGGTGCTTCTCTCAGGTTATGCTAACAAGCCTTAACGAGGGCTAATTGATTTACTTTGTGAGCCCAAATTAAAAAAAAAAAAAAAAAAAGGTGAAAGAAACGACAAAAAATAGTTTTCCAGAAAAGTTTAGGGTTTTGTCGTGCCCGAAAAGAATCCCAGTGAGTTTAGATGCCGTTTTATTATCCGAGCATTTTTTTTTTTTTTTTACTAATAGGACCCACACTAGCTCTTAAATTGATATCCACAATCCCTCTGTACTCTTTAGGCCACGGATCAGTGCTTGGCAATGAAAATTCCCATTATGGCAGATTGCAGCCTGCCGCCTGGGCTTATTCGCCCCTTTGATATCACGCTCTCCAGATCGTAACGAGAATCGAACGTGAAGGGAGTGATGGCAGAAATAAACATGGCAAGCAGCCCAAACAGAAGAAAAACTGTGATTCATCTCTTCACAAAGTGCATGTGACTGCACGTCAGCGTTAACAGGCACGCCAGCATCGCGTGATCGGGGGACCGATCGAATCGAATCAGAGCTATCGCCTTAACGCCAAGTCAATCAGAAATGAAGAAAAATGCTTCGCGAACTTTTCATTACTGTCTGATTCTGGTGCACCTTGATGATTAGCGTCGAAGCCCGTCTTGCGTGTAAGTCTTGGCATGTTCACAATGTTCTTCCCTATTTAGCCAGGACTTCATTTGACTTGTCACGGCCGTTCACAACACTGCCGGGTGAGATTCCGTGCAGCTGGCTTGCAAATGATGGCTAAGTGCACAGTCGCCCCGTTTAGTAATGCCGTATAAAGACGTAATTAGGAGCAGAGTTAACAGTTCCACATCTGGCTTTTGAACCGAGCGGCTTTCCTCTTCCCCCTGTTTTATTGGCAAGCCACCTTTCCACCCCTGCCACGATTTAAAAACGCCTTTGATCCCTTCCTCACAGAAATACTCCAAGGAGTGCTGGCTTATAAATAGAAAAGCGAGAGCGAGGAGAGAGGAGAAGAAGGGGCTTTCAGAATGTCAACCCGGCGCCCCTTTGAAAAACGTTCTCTCGCTCTACCATCTTATCACGCTTACCACGAGAACGGAGAACGAAGCACTTTAGTACGAACTATCACACTGATACTGGCGGTAATACCTAGCGGTGAGGGCTGAGCGTCACCGGGCAGCTATTTCATGCTTCATAAAAATGTTGTGATAGCAGAAGACAAGCGGTTGTTATCAGAGGACAGGATCCAGAACTCGGATTGGATTCTAGCCCTTAAATAGTGGTGTCGATACTGAAAAGGTCTGGCCCTCGTTAGCAAGGCCGCTGCAATAACATTAACCGAGCTTGGACAACGAGCTCTGTCTGGGCATGTCCCAATAGGACCTCTCGACTGGAAGTAACAGGCTAGAGTCTACGGAAGAAACAGCAGGGGGGTGGCGGGATGAAAAAGACTGTGTCCCACCAGGCATGTTCTAATTGCATTACTCCCCTTCATTCATTGAGGAACTTCCTCCTTCTACACCCACACTTGTTTCTTTCCCCTGTGCTTCAGGTCGACATCCTTTCATCTTTTCTTCTTCTTTTTTAGCTTTAATAAGTCTCCCAAATCCCCAAGTCTTTGTCGGTATTTTCTTTCCACGTTTCCTCTACGAGTGCTTGGTTTATGACCTACGCTAATGCTTGTTGGTTTGCTAAAGCCGTTCTGTTGCTTAATGGAAGTTGAAGGTTATTTTTCTTTTTCTTTTTTTTGCCTCCCTCCCTAACCGCCTATTTTGAGATGATGAGATTAACCAGATATGTAGAGCGAGACACGTTGCTCTGCTTTGTTAAGCCAGTGAAATTATTCTGTTCCTCCAAACCTCCCACCCCCCTCGTCAGTTTCCCGTGTGGCCAGCTGTTGGTGAAACTGTTAGCACTTAGCGGCCATGGCCTTATAATCGCTTGCGCAGGATGCTCGGGAACATAAGATTGTGCGAAGCGCATATTTGTTAAAGTCATCAGTTACTGGAGTTGATAAACATTTCCTCAATCCACACTCGAGAGCTGATAACCTTGGCAGTGCCACGTGGGAGTTTTGGGTTTTGTTTTTTTTCCCCCCATGTCTGGTTGAAGAAACATCCCTGCGCTACCCGAGCATTCGTCCTAATAACGGTTTTCTGTCAATTCTGTATTTTGTATTTGCATGCAAAACACATCTATTTTTCCCTCTGATAAGTCACGCTGCTGACAGTCGCCCTATTTTTCCAAGCGTGCCGAGGGATTTTATATGGGTATAAAGCAAAATCAGTGGCAGTGCAATCTCGGAGGCCTGTGCAGATACTCCAGAAAAAGTCTGAGTCAAACACGGCTAAATGTTTTACACCATTAATCATGAAACGAGAAGGCGTACCCTTTTATAGATGGTGCAAAACTCTGGGAATGGAAGCAGGCATATGATTTAAGTTTAAGTGATAGAGGGAGACTGCGGCAAGATGAAGCTTGGCTTGGGTTACCCTTCATGATCTCCCTGCTCAGGCAGAGGAATGTGAGCTATTCCTGTGGTGTAGGGAATGACTGAGGTGCACAGAGAGAAGGAGAAATGATGGGAAAGTCTGTTGCAACCCTTGTGACCCCGAGGCCTGAGAACCTTCCGGAATGCAGGAAAGATGAGCTGGGAATTAACCGAGCGAGTTCAAAGCCAAAGGGTCCGACTTCTAACATGCAAGTGCTCGTAATCCGCATTAACTTCGCATCTGTGGTACTTCTGAGCCATTGTCTGTCGAGCCTTTGCTTTATCCCTCACTCATATGAAACTGAAGGTACCACGTCGGACTAGCTGACGTGGGGATGGATGACTTTGAGGAGCGGTTTTAACTGGAACTGGAGTTGTCTTGCAGGCTTAAAGTTATCGTTGCTTATTACATGTTGTACCCTGCCAGAAAAAGGGATGATATTGCTTGGGATTCGAGCTCCGTACTATATGAAAACGAGAGCAAGAGGATAAACAGGATTCTGCATACCATAATCCCCTTTTGACAACCCTGCTAATCTTTTTTGGCTTCCTAATTTAGCAAGAGTGCCAGCTTTTTTTGTTGTTGTTGTGCATAGTCAATGTGAATCTCTGCAGCTGATGGTGAAGTAGACATTTCAACAGCTTTTCGGCCCTTGCATCATATGGTAGATCTGAGCAGGAATCAAGGGTCGTGTCTCCCAACGGGACGTAAAATCCAGCTTCCGAAACACCTCCCTTATCAACTTACTTTGCCTTCCTACATTCCTGTCCATCTTTTTTTTCAGCCGTGCTGAAGTTAGAACAGCCATTTGGAAGCTTTCGGTTGGTGTGTGTGTGTGTGTGTGTGTGTGTGTGTGTGTGTGTGTGTGTGTGTGTGTGTTTGTGTTTTCAGCCAGCTCGGCTTTTGTGAAAGTGCCACGAAGGCGCCAATCAGGGAACTAATTAAAGTGGACAGACTCCGCTTTATCTCGCACACACACATGAAAACCTACTGTCAAACACTGTATCGTGCACACACACGAGGTCGGCCGGGGTCGAAACCGGTGCGAGCGGCTTCTTTCATTGTTCAGTCAGGAGCTCAGGCGGCTGTGAAAAGTCGTTCCCCAGGGCGATAAAATGGACAGATAAAAGACTGACATAGAGTGAGAAGACAGAGGAAAGGAGAGAGAGGGAGAGAGAGACCGGTCGGATTTCTCCGTCATCATTTTCTGCACCCTGGAGGCAAATTTCATAACTTCCTCAACACCTTTTTATTTAAAGGAGTGGCTCAGAATGAATCTGGATTTTGCTCCAAGGGGGCAAAAAAAATGTGTAAGAGAAAGACGTAACGCTACGACCGTATCGATCCTGATGAGTTTTTTCTTTTATAATGTGGTTCTGAATTCTTATCTGTTAGCCGCTGGTTTTACATCTGGAATTGCTGATTAAAACGTATACTCTAAATTCAGCAGGGGGTTCGAAAGAAAGAAATAAAGCAGTGCTTTCTCCAGAAATAGGGATTATCAGCGACAATTAAGCCCAAAAGCAGAAGAGCGGCCAAAGCCTGATCAGAACAATGAGCAGATTTAAGGAGATTACGAGCAAACATCCGCCTTGTTTTCCGAGTCCCATATCACGAGCTACCTAGTTCATATCCTTGCTGTTGATGTATTTTGGTTTTCCTTTCAATGACTTCATGACGAAATGCAATGCTCCTACGCTGAAGAACTATGTTAGCAGCCACACCAACATTGCAAACAAGAAAATGTTAACATAAAGGAAGAAAAAAAAATTTACTCCAAAAACCGCTAGTGTAAATACAGGACAGGACGCCTCCAGGCTAACAGTAGAAAATTCCAAAAGCAGAAATGCCAAACAGCTTCAACAATTCGTATATGTTCACACCTCTGTGCCTGCCATATTATTAGCGAGCTATGGGTTTACTAGGCAGTACAAGTTTTTTCAGTTAGCACGACACTGTATGACGCTTTGGCAATGCCAAATCAGGACCGTAGTTACCAGGTAGTGTTTACTATATTGATTTTAATTGCTAGCAAGTGGTGCAAGCTCGTGAGCTAGCTAGCAAAGCACTTTTTAGACACAAACAAGCTTATTCACAGATCAGTAATATCCTAAGAATTAAATGGTGTGTCAAATTAGTGGCTTCCTAAATTCCGATTCAGAATGCTCACATAAAAAAACAACATTACCCTCACATTAAGCTAGCATTTCCTCCACAGAATAGTTATTTATGCTAGTATTCCTGTATGTTTTACGAGTTTAAAGCATATCACACACAAGTGGGCTTAATGGGCTCTTAACTTTCAAACAAAACTTTTTTCTTTTCTTTTTTTTCTACTTATAGGTTGGAAACTTCGCACACATACATAGCAACTACCACGGTAGTGCTAGCTAGCTAGTTACTAGCTAGTGTGAAGAGATTTCCTTGTTGAAACAAACAACTGATTTTTTTTTTTATGTTCTGTCAACATGCTAGCTACTGCAAATTAGCATAAAGGAGCTGTATAGCAGGAGGCTAGTTACCAATAAAAAAAATAAAAGGAGCTTTTTATATGGCTGCAACTTTTAGAATTGTGTGTCTCAGACACACGTCGTTTTGCAGTGTGTCTGCGTATGAAGTCATCTGTGCTGAGGGCGGCTAAAAGCAAGGCTTTTTTGAGTCAGAGGGACAAGTCTCTTGAGAGTGTGTCTCGGTATGTGTGTGTGTGTGTGTGTGTGTGTGTGTGTGTGTGTGTGTGTGCTATCTAGATGAGTGCTCATGCGGTTGGCAAAGACTGACTCGTTTCACTCTCTCTCTCTCTCTCTCTGCCTTCTGCTAGTTTTTGTCCTCTCGCACTCGTTTTTTTTCTCCGTTGTACATTCCTCTTTGCCCATTTGCTATCGCATGCTGGCTTT
>JAOUWY010000051.1:13617530-13630705 GCA_025728095.1 Prietella phreatophila | reverse complement strand
CACCCCCCCCCCCCCCCCCCCCCCCTCTCTCTCTCTCTCTCTCTCTCTCTCTCTCTCTCTCTCTCTCTGTCCTCTGGTGGTCAGTGTGATTATATCGGTGTGACCTGCTCAGTGTTTAGTGTTTGCTTAGGGTTAGACATCAGGAAGTACTTTATTGACGTCCGTCCCTCCAGGGAGCGGGAAAAGAGGGAGGGGGTGAACGCCTGAAAGGTTATTTTGTGTGTGTGTGTGTGTGTGCGCGCGCGCATGTCTAAATGAAAGCGGATGAAAAAAGGAAAAAGCCCGTAAACCGTAAAGTAATCTCATTCCCTGATTATAAATCTGATTTGATGAATCGTTCGCGTGAGTCATTTCGAATTTTATAGTGAATCGGGTTTTTTTTTTCACCCCTACTTCTGAGTCCTGTTTGGAAACCATGTTTAGATAGAGTGCTGAAGCACGTGCCCTTGTGCCCTGTACTTCATCATTTACTTCGACACGACAAAACTTCCTCCAAAACGGCGAAGGAGTCGTTTCGGAGCTGAAAGAGTCGACTCTTATAGGTGAGTTGAGTCGAATGATCCCATTCGCAGAAAAGAGTGTTACTCTCTTCCCATTAGTATTTGCATTATTTCATTTTTGCATCGATTTCAATTTCGACTCCACTTTGTCGCATCGCTAGCCCCGCCCACTTCATGTCCCCGACGGTCTCCCGTTCTCAGG
Organism: Prietella phreatophila; assembly: GCA_025728095.1. NCBI lineage: Eukaryota > Metazoa > Chordata > Actinopteri > Siluriformes > Ictaluridae > Prietella > Prietella phreatophila. The sequence goes on along the minus strand of JAOUWY010000051.1, from coordinate 13,630,003 downwards.
AAGCTCGCAGGGAGCACGATATCACGTATCGTGATACCGATCATACGATCATTTCACTCATCCTTACGCGCTAGAGCTAGATGATTACGAAAACACACACACACGAAAAAACTCCCACAATACTTCCTCAAATGATAATGAGGCAACAAAAAACAACTCAGTGATACATAATTATCAAATTATCACATTTTTCTGCTCTGTAATAACCAATCCTTTTTTTTTTTCTTTTTTTTTTTATGGCCTATTTTTCTGGTTTTAGCACATACTAATAATGTTCCTCCTGACCATCTGGCACATTAATAGTGAAAAATTGTGAAAGGATTTTAAAAAAGGACCCTCCCAGTAAGGAGCGTTCGCGCAGTAGCACATTTTTATTAATTTTAATTTAATTTTAATTTTTAATTTTAATTTTTTTAATTCATTTATCCAGCAGATGGGAAAGGACTAAATTAACGTGGGGAAAATCAGGTTTTAATAAGCACTCAATAACACACTGAGGCGCCTTCGATGGAAACGTTACGGTCTGTATGTTTATAACCGAGTCCCGGCTTTCCCTGCTTTAATTCGTGTTTTCCCAGATCTGACTCATCAGTTAAAATTCTTGGAAGAGTTTGCGTTCCTGCCTGCTCGGATTGGACCGGCGTCTCGTCGCAGGCTTTGACAAGATCTGAATTTTTATTTCATTTTTTTCCAGGCATTTTATCAGATAACATTTTTCTCTCTCGCTCTCTCTAAGTGCTGTACATTCCGGGTCAGATCTGGCGCTGATAGCAGGATGTTTTGTCTCTACGCAGTGTCTCATACTCATATACACATCTCGGTAATAATCAGTTCTACCATCCTCCCTCGTCCTCCTCCAGCGTCGGACTAATTGGAGCGAGTCTGTGTTCTGAAATTTGTTTTTGTATAATTGATGTTTTGTCTCACTGTAATTACGGATCTGGAGCTGCGTTTCCATAAAAGCGGGATTGACTGAATTCCCAACACACACACACAGGATGGTTAGAAGTAACTCAGGGAATTAATATAGTTGAAAATAACCAGATTAATTAATCGTGTTCATCTTGGAAAACAACAGATTTGGAAGACGACGGCACATTACGGCGTTAATCACCTTCCGAGCCAAACGGTGTGTGACGAGCCTGATGGAGGAGCTGCTTACACACGCTGAAATGGCCGTGTTCAGACTTCTAGTTCTCCGTTTGTGTTTTTTTTTTTGTTTGTTTTTAAAGCGAGACTGCTCCAGGGGCTCGTTCTCTAACTGAGATGTTGTATTAGTATGTGTGTGTGTATGTGTGTGTGTGTATGTGTGTGTTTCTGCAGATTGTTTATGCCCAGGTCCCCTATTATGCCAGACCAAATGGTTATTTTCAGAAACCGCACAAATCTGAACATTGTCCCTTCACATAAAGATATGTTTAGTAGGTTTATGAGTAAAGTCCAAAGGATTCGCAGCCCATTATATAAAATGTTTTTTCCCCCCTCAAAACATTAATTATATATTTTTACTCCGTTAATAAGCAAGAACGCATTATTTAAAATGCGGCAGAACCTATAAATATGAATATCCCGAACATTTATTTCATTGTTCTCGTCTCTCGACGTCTAACAGTGTCTCAAGTGCTGAGGACAACAAAACTAACTCCGAAATGTAATAAAATCCAAAATAGCCGAGCGCTGCAAAAATGCTGAATTTAATAGGACGCGTAGTTATAACAATAGTTTTCAGTCGGTTTTAGTCATGCTGACCGGAAAGGAAAAAAGAAAAGAAAGAAAAGTTTTGTACTTTTGTTCGGATTTTTTCGCTCCGGAGGAATTTGATATTCCCGTGGACTTGGGAAATACTAATCCAATAATAATAATCCATTTTTAACCATGGAGTTGCTTTACATTACCTACTGTACATTGTGTCTTTGGGAACGTTGGAGTAATGTAAATGGAGTAAATTAAAAGAGTCATCCTTGAACCCCCGAAAACAGCCCACTAACACATGTTATTTAAGAAAACATTGTTCAGCAAGGTCCAATTAGTTTGCATCGTGTTCTGGGTTTTTCTCTCTCTCGAATTCTCCCTCAGGTATTAGTACGCTCTCGCGGGACGAGGCAGTAGGGAAGGAGCTGTCACTCTGATGCTCTGAAGTGCATAACAGCTTTTTCATCTCACCTACCTCGGGGTCTCACTTATTGTAGCCGTGTGTCTCTGTAAAATATCTGACAGCTAATCACCCGGGGCATTGCTTCCTTTTTTCCAGCCAGTTGTATTAGCGAAAGCTTCGTCAAGAGAAGCTGAGCAAGTGAGGGGGGGTTTTGTGTGTGTGCGTGCGTGTGTGTGTGTGTGTGTGTGTGTGTGTGTGTGTGTCAGATCGATTCCGACCACGGACGTTTCACAAACGTTTTCAATCGGCCGCTCCTCTCGAGACCATCATCGCAGAGACAGTCTATTATTGTCACGTCGCTCACTTTCACAATTTGCTGCTCCCCGATCTTGTTTCCTCTCTAATTGGAAATGTCCAATTTGACACTAGATGTCTTCTGGGTTTTGGGGGTTATTTGACACGAGAGGGATCAAACGCACCCAAAAAAAAAAGCCCATTTTGGCAGAATTACACATTAAGGGCTGGAAGTCAGAGTCCATTACTGAGAATTGTTCATGTTTCACTGGTTCTCAATGGACAGGGACTTGAGGACCTGTCCTATTACCGGGTGCTGAATTGGCCTGTGAGCAAGTCAGAGAACCGGACATAGAGTGTAGTGATGTGGTAATCATGGAACTATGAAAATATCATCCGTTCATATCATATATCTGTTCTAATCATGTGGAGGTATGAAACTTACGCTAGACGAGCAGGAAACTTGTACAGGATCAGATAAAAAGGGAAGTGTATCTTTCAATGTGTGTGCCCTTATCAAGGGTACCTCGTACCATTAGTTAGGGGGTAGATATAGTTAGGACTAACTTTTGAAATCAGATGTAAACTTAACTGTTGTACCTCAAGTTTGCATTTGTATGTGTCCCTTTCATGACTGGGTTTAGGATGGCTCTTTTTTTGACAGACCTCAGACTTCTCAGATCTGTTGACCAAACCTGGCACTCCCGCCATGGAGCATTAAGACCCTTCACTGCAACAAGGACTCGATACATGAAGGGACCATTTGTACCTTGGGAAACAAAAATATAAGATACCGCCAATAAGTTCCTATCGAGGTTCTAGTTTTAACCTTCCCCTTCGTCTTCTTCCTTGACAGATCACGGTGACGGATCAGGGCGTACCGGCTCGCTCCACCACGGTACGCGTAATCGTACAGGTGTTAGACGAGAACGACAACCGGCCCGTCTTCATGGAAAAGGTCTACAAAATCAAGCTGCCGGAGCGGGAGAAGGTCGAGAAGGAGCGTTCGACACGACGAGAGCCAGTGTACCGAGTCATCGCTTCGGACCGTGACCATGGCTCCAACGCCGAGATCTCCTACAGCATCGACGGCGGAGACGAGCAGGGAAAGTTCTTTATCGAACCCAAAACGGGCCTTGTGTCATCTAAGAAGTTCTCCTCGGCTGGTGAATATGACATCCTCACGGTGAGACCTAACGTATTGTCTGAAAACTTTGCCTCTGTCAAGAAGTGCTTTCCATTGAGTTAAGTGTTAGTGTGGCGTTTGGACCAGACGGAAACCGGGATGTAGGTTCACACATACTTGGTATTGGATCAGCACGTCTCTGCCAGTATCTGATATGTTTCTGTACCATGTAGGACTGGATAATGTGGTGATTTGATGATGATTACAGGTACTGTACTAACTGGCACCCAAGGTCATTTTGTACAAAACATTCCAGGTAGTCTTGTCCGCCACATTTTTTATAAAGAATTGGGACTCTAATTGAGCTGTGTTTATAAAAGCGGTCCAAGAACTTCACTTCCAGGGGCAGTGGTGGCTTGACGGTTAAGGCTCTGGGTTACTGATCGGAAGGCCGGGGGTTAAAGCCCAAGCACTGTCAAGCTGCCACTGTCGGCCCCTTGAGCAAGGCCCTTAACCCTCTCTGCTCCAGGGGTGCTGTATCATGGCATGCCCAACTTCTTTCCCAAATGCTTACAAAGGCACCGTCCTCTGCAGTATTCAAAGTACTGTGTTACTGACGATTGGCGTGTACTTCTTGGAAACCTTGACAAATGTAAATAATAAACGAGTTAATGAATTCGACACTGAACCATTCCAAAACGTTTGCAGATCAAGGCAGTGGATAACGGCCGGCCCCAGAAATCCTCCACTTGCCGCCTGCACATCGAGTGGATCCCGAAGCCGGGGCCGAGTGCCACGCCGCTAGCTTTCGACGAGAGCGTGTTTTCCTTCCGCATCATGGAAAGCGACCCTGTCTCCCACATGGTCGGGGTTATCACCATGGAGAACACGGACACGCCCGTCTGGTTTGATATCACAGGTACAGACACGACAAAGTTCTCGAAGTACGTTATCGTTTCAAAGCTGTTCTAACACATAGCTTCGATTCCTGCGAGCGAGTCTCTCGAAGCACGAGCATCTCGCTGAAACTTAAACCTACTCACCCCCTTTTTTTCCTCTTCCTCTCGTTGACCTTTTCTAACCGACTGACAATCTGTTCTCTCTTTTTATGCTCCTCCTATACCTCCTCTCCTTCTCGTTTCTCTCTTCTGCTTGGAAGAAAACGCAGAGCCCAGCGAGGCGTTTCACGTCGTACAAGCTGCGTGCGACCTGAACTGCACGGCAGAAGGTATCCGTCGCAGATCTCCACGGGATCTGTGATTGGCTTTAATTAAAAAGGTGTTGTGCTGTCCTGTATGTCTGAAAGTCAAGACAAAGCAATGAAAATGCCACGTTTGGATTAGATGATGCGCTAGACTCGGCTTAGCCCTTTAATCTTCATAACAGGTTCATCGCAACACTCCGTCGTCGATCATTTTCCTCTAACAGCACATCCCGAAGTGCTTTACTCCCTCACGTACAGTATCACCAAACTGTCTTGGACTTGGAAACAATTCTATATGTTTTACTGTGTTTTAAACTCTATAGTCATTTGTGCTCCTAAAATAAGACATGGTGCGCACATTATCTCCCAGAAGCTTCCACCGGGGCATAAAAGCATTAGCATAAAAAACAGTTCAGCTACTTAACCTCCTGGAGTGTTCTTTTGTGAATTATGAATAAATGAGTATATCAATATATCCTCTAAAAACGTTCCTTTAAGTGAGCACTCACTGCGAAGACGCTAACATCGCTAACAGTGAAGGATACACGAATAAAAGCAGCATGGCTCACAGTTTTACTCACTTAAACATCCACTCGAAGCAGAAAGGACAGCGGTTTCTGGTGTTCTCTGCTCTAAAATGTAGCTAATTATGGGTAGGGCGAAGCTAGTCTACTTCTTTCGACGTTTTCTTTCCCGTGTCTCATGCTACACGTTGCAGATGCAACATTTACGACAGCTTGCAACAACGTTAGAATAGTTAGCTATGCCTGAAAATTGTTTTGGATTGGTCAGGTCTGTTAAGCAAAACTGTTAGCTGCTATAATTTACTGCTATTTACTTAAGCTTATGTTATTGGTTTGTGCACTGAGAAGAGGTTCAGGCATTCAAACTAGCATGCTAATCCGTATGCTAATTCTTGCTGTGTTAGTATTTCTGAGCGTTTTAAGTCGTACGAAAGGACTTCCCAGTGTGTGAGGAGGTAATTGATTGTCTTTCTCAAAGACAAACATGCGAAATTTATGAAAACTAATACCACGTGTGTAACATTTGCTTATGCTAACCGAACCTGAGTGAAAACGCGATTTTAGCTAGGCTAAGTGCAGTAGTAAACGTGTAGCCGAGTGTTTTCATTGCAAAATGCGCATGCTCTTCTGAATTCATCTCCATTGTACTGTTGTATATCGGTGTGTGTATTCGTATATTATATTTCTATTTGTTTGTTTGGTTGGTTGTTTTATTTACTAAGTTCTGTAGTGTTTTATTTTCTGTACAAGTAATTTCCTTCCATCATCGTCACACATCACACGTGGATAAAGCCCAAGGTTTAGGTGTTGAACTAAACTGGGAAATTCCCCAAAGAAAATCAGTCGCCGTCAGAATCCGGGCTTAATCCGGGTCTGGAGAAGCGGTCCATCGCTGCTTTTCCCAGAACCCTTTGCAGCCTTGTTGTGATTTCCTAATGTGTTTTCTTATCGTCGATCTTCGGAAGGTAAATCCTCTGCGCTGAGTTTTTCTAATTACTCTATCTCTTTGAACATTTAATTACATTTTAACGTGCACGTGCTACTGTAGGATCTGTGGCATCTGAAAGCCGTCACGCCCTGGTGTTATATATGGTATTAACAATCAAACCGTGGTTAAAATTCAGTGGATGGATACGGGTTTGAACCTTCTAATGAGTTTTCCATTCAGAAGAAGAAGTTAGTTTGAAGGTTCTGCTCTGGTTTTCCGTACAGGTGGGAACTCGGACAGCCATTTCGATGTGGGAAAAGCGAGCGGGACACTGATGGTGGCGCGGCCGCTGGACGCCGAGCACAAATCCAACTACAACCTGACGCTGGAGGCTACGGACGGCACAAACACCGTCAGCACACAGGTGAGAGGAACTGGTGTTTATGCAGAGGGAGCGGCTGTGCATGTGTGTGTTTGTGTTGGAGCCGTGTTGTGAATGTTTAACGACGCTGAAAGGCAGACTGGATTCTTCAAAATCAGCCTGTGTGTGTGTGCTGTGTGTGTGTGTGTGTGTGTGTGTGTGTGTGTGTGTGTGTGCGCCGAGACGTTAGCAAAGTGTGAGGAAGCAGACAGTGGTCAGGTGATTCCAGAGCTCAGAAATTCCTCACATAGCCACACGGATTGGGCCTGATGCCAGGATTAGACTAGCTTCAGCAGAGCGGGATATGCTTTCCAGACGTTCTCCTAACGTTCCCAAAATGTTCATTCTGTACAAGTCTTTACATAAACGTTCAGCTTGCTCCCTGAAAATTCCATGAAAACAGCTCTTCCAACATTCTTGCATTATTCCACAAACGTTCCTCAAGCATTCCCGGACAAATTCCCCAAGTGTTCCTTAAATATCCCATAAGCGATAATAAACATCAATTCTAATGTTTTCTTGGCGTTGTTCTGACGTTCCCAAGCTGTTCTTTTAATTGTGTCCAAAAATGCTTTATAAATCATTCCCTAAGCATCATCGTTAAACATGAACGTTCTCTAAAGCTGTTCCCCAAACCATTCCTCCGTTAGTTCTCTAAATGTTAGTTCTCCAACTAAATTCTTTATAGGTTCCCCGATGTCCTCGTAGCGTTCCTGAAATGTTTCTGATTTGTTCCCCCTTAGTTTTTTTCCTCAAACGATCTGTACTTTCTCAATTATTCCTCAATTTATTCCTCAATTAAGTGTTCCATAAACATACCGAAACCCTCCTTAAATATAAACATTCCTTCTACTGTTTTCTTCACGTTCTCCTAACATTCCCAAAACATTCCTTAAATATTCTTTCAATTTTCTCACAAAGGGTTTTTTAAACGTTTCCTTGAAAACATTCCCCTAGCATTATCCTGAAGCCCTTTAAATGTTCCTCAGCTTGTTCTCCCGATATTCCGATATACTTCCGAAGTAGTTTTTTTTCTGTAAATGGGAATGTACCTTAAATCTTTTGAAGTCTTTGTCAGGTCAGTTCACAATTCTCCAAACGTTAGTCGCGTTTCCATCCAAGTTGTGGATTTAACATGTATGCGAAAGATTGGAATATCGCATCGAGCGTTCGCGAATGAAGCACCGTTTTTCCGCCATTTTGATATTCTGAACCAATTATCCGATCACATGATTTGTTGAGTCACATGATCCATGATTTTTGATGCGCATTGAGGAATTGATTTGGTAAATGTGTTTCTATCGTAGTTTATGCGTGCAAGTTCGTAGATTTTATTCGCATCTTGTGTTTCCATCCAGCGTTTGTTTTCAAAATAATACAACTCAATGCGATATCCCAAAATTCGCATGAAAATACTGTACTGTACGTGGATGGAAACAATGCTAGCGTCCCCAAAATATTAGTTAATTGTTCTTCTAACATTCTCCAAAAACATCCTTCAATCATCCTTCTAAGATTCTTTAACGTTCCTCCAAATGTTCCTTAAAGACTTTTTTGAACACGGGACCTTTCTCTAAATGCTCTCCCAAGATTTCTCTAAACGTTCTCCAAAGGTTGTCCTCCTAACGTTCTGTACATTGGCTGATGGGTTTTTTTTTGGGGGTTTTTTTTTTTGGCTTCGGCTTCTGGATTCTTCCGTTGTCTCATTCCTTGAGCACGTGAGGAGGATGTCTGGCTCTCTGCTCCAATAACTTTTATCTCTCTCTCTCTCTCTCTCTCTCTCTCTCTCTGTCGGTCTTTTTCACCACCGCTCCATCAGTATAGCTTTCTGTTTGTCTTTTGGTGTCTTGTCTCTTACCTTTAGAGAACCTGAAGAATGCTAGCTAGCAAAAAAAAAAAGTTTCTGTTTTGTCTTTGGCTTTGGTGGAGAGCGCAAAAGCAAGCTTCATGTGATCAGGAGCCAGGGGCGGTGACATAACACATTTAGCCGCATCGTTGCAGTCTGTTAGCGCGTCTCCTCTGTGCCGGCGTGCTAATCTGAGAGGCATTGTTGGAGACTCGGAGCCTTCACCCCAAATCAGTTACAGTCATCACACATACACAAACACACAGCGTGTAGACTTTATCTGTCCCGCCGCTTGCTTGTGTAAGACCGTGTCCTCCGGTCCTCGAGCTTTGTGTCTGTCTCCAATTTCTCCAAAAGACGCCAAAGATATTAAATTCCCAGAGAGTCTGAACTAGGAATTCACAGCATGGACGGAATATCATACCCTGATTGTATTGCGATAAACTGTCGTTGTCTTAGGCTTTGTGTTGGATGGATAAAGTTCGGCAAAGCCAAAATAATCTGCCTAAAAGTTCCCCAAAATTTGTGTCCCAATTATTATCAGTTGTTAAATATTCCTCAATTCATTACCCGGATGTTCCTACATGTTCCTTCAAACATTCCTTCTGACGTTTGCTCTCCTGAAACATTCCCAAACTGTTCCTTTAACATTCTCCAAAAATGTGTTTCATAAATTCCCTTGAAAACTCGCAACTTTTAAACGTTTCTCACAAACGTTCCTCAGGCAACCTCTAATTTGTAGCCCCAGAGTTCTGCGAAACATGCTGAAATTTTCCTTGAATGTTTTTTTTTAACGTTCCCCCAACATTCCCCAAAACTGTCCTATTAATTTTCTTCAAAAATGTCTTCTATACATCATATACATCAGTATACTTAAACGCTAAAGTTCTCCCGAAGGTTCCTCAAACGTCACTCGGTTGCATAATCTAACGTTCCGCTATCATTCTTTAAACGCTCCCCAAACATTCGCGGAATATTCCACAGAAATCCTACATTCCCCCTGCTTCCTGTTGGTTTCCCAAATGCTTCTCAAATGCCCGTGTTCCACAGTTGTTGTTTTTTTCCCTTGTACGTTCTTCAAAATGTTCTCCGGAATCATTTAAAAAAAACAAACATCTCGGATGTCCTGAAAACATTTCAAATCATATTCTCTTAACATCCTCTTAACCTTTCATCCGCAAACAGTCCAAATTCTTAGCTTCTCTGACGATCCTTATATGTTCCCAGCGTTCCGTGAACATCTAATATTTCCAAACGTGTTTCCAGAAAACCTTCTTTAACACACCCTGAACAGCTCTCATCATTTTCCTGATGTTCTCCGCACGTTCTCATAGACTCCACCTTTTCTCTTAAAACTTCCAAAATCACTCCTCTTTCATTCTCCGAACGTTTTCCAAAAATTCCTTGGATAGTCCCTCTAGCGCAGACATTTGTTCCCAAGGTTAATTTTAGCTAGCTCTGGAAGTCTGCTAGCTAGCTGTACAAATCGTGTTATGGTACGTACGAGTTGTTTGTTGCGTACAAAGCTCGGAGGCAAGTCTGAAATTTAGTTTATATTCGCACCGATCAGAAAAGGTGCACCATACGATGGTTTAATAGCACACACACACTCGTATCCGCATCACGTTGATGTAGTGACAGGAAGTCAGTGTCACGCTGTCTTTCCCATAGTGATTGACGTGTTTGTTTGTGACAGGTCGTGGGTTTAGTTTTTGGGTTGTCACCTCTTGCTTTTCAGCACTCCGGCCCATTAGCGTCTTTTGTGCTCGCCGCACCTCCCTGTCAACATGTCCTGATATCTCGCGAGCTGCTCAGCAGGTGTGTACTGCAAATATTTGCACTTGCATTAATAAAGAGCAGCAGCGGCTGGAGACACAAGAGGAAATAAAGGCTTGATAAGAACTGCATTTGTGCAACGTTTTCGTTAGAATGTATATAACAATATGTACACAATATATATAATTCACATAGTGCAAGATAACGTGAGAACCTTGTGCACCGTTTGGGTTTGTTTACTGTTTAAAACTTCCTTGTTTGTGGAATCTGTAAAAATCATGTACCCTCCCCCACATGGTCACATTTCAGCTTGCTCTTCCCCTCACCACACCCACTCACGTTTCACCTCCCACTCTACCACACCTACTCACGTTTCACCTCCCACTCTACCACACCACGCCCACTCACGTTTCACCTCCCACTCCACCACACCCAATCACGTTTCACCTCCCTCTCCACCACACCCACTCACATTTCACCGCCCACTCCACCAAACCCAATCACATTTCACCACCCACTCCACCACACCCAATCACGTTTCACTTCCCCCTCCTGAGTTGCTTGAATTTGCGAATATGGGTTGCTTTTTCCTCCATCGTCGCCTCAAGTGCCGATGGTGTTGCACAAGGCTAGGTCGTCCTCCACAATCGACCAGGATGGCCACGTTTGTTTTGTCCTGATCAATAAATCCAAATCCCCCACCATTTCTAATGAGAGAGATTTTGCTTTAGCGACACAATCTCTCGAGCTGAACGTTAATTATTTAGTACCGAATATCGTGATATATTGTAAAAACAAACGATTGCCTCAGGCCTAGTTTCTGTTTTTCTTCTGTGTGACGAGTCCCACCTGGAGGATTAGGAGACGCTCTTAACATCCTCGTGCTCTAAATCTCACGTCATGCACTTTGAATTGTTTCTTTTCTAAAAACAGAACGAGATAAGCAGATTAAAGTCGGAATTCGTGCTTTGCGTCTTCGGTATGTCTAACACGTCTTTGTTCGTCCCAGCGGTAAACACGTCTTCGGTTCCAAACCCGTGTTCCGCCCCGGCTGCTTTTCCCCCCATCGCATACCGACGACGTTGGGTTATATGTTCTGCCTGTGATAAGGCAGAACCCGGTACCGCCCTGTTTTTGTCGTCTTTTTTTGTTTCTCGTTACAGCACAGGATCTGGGACAGCGAGTGGATTATGATCAATTTAATGCCATTTTTTCCCAGAGGGAGATAAAAGCAGTAGCGGAAGAGAATATGTCTCTTAACGGTTCTATTTTAAGTGTCCTGAGACATAAACGGTGTGTGTGTGTGTGTGTGTGTGTGTGTGTGTGTGTGTGTGTGTGTGTGTGTGTGTGTGTTGAACCTTTAAAGGAATCCTATATTTTCCAGACTTCTCTGTACTGTATCAGGGAGAATAGCTTTGAAAAATTTTTCCTAGTCTGCGAATTTCACATTAAATCCGTCGACCTGAAACTCAAGTGTAATGGACGTCTAACGAGTGGACGAAATCTAATCTAACCTGAAGCGGCGCTAGTTTCTTTGCTAGCACCTCTTCACACACGTTTTCACTGTTATTAGCGAGACAGTGATGTTTAGTCATTTAAAAGGCTGTTAACTTTGTAATAATTCTATATCGAGTAGCACTGACAATGAGCATGGACCTCAGATCAGAAGCTAGCTACTAGCTAGCATGACTCAGCGAAATCAGTGCAGCTTTACTTAGCGAACAAGCTCTGTATTAAGCTAACGATCGTGAAGGATCTTGTCAAATTTTGCGGGTAATGTGTGAGGACGTCTTAACAAAGTGGTGTAGGGTTGTTAACAGTACACTGATAAGTAATCCCAGTTACCTTTAGTGTTCCTACAGTACTCGTGTATGCTGCTAACCGTAGCATAACCTTAATCCTAACCGTAGCGAGTTCCACCTTCTCTGAACGGAATCGTTACACAGATTTAGAGCCTCGTTTACAAACCCCCGGTATAAAGTTTATGAATAATTCAAGTTTTTTTCATGAATGCGTTATTGAAGAAGTTCGTCAGCTGTCCTTAGACTGCACTTAGGCTTGCATTGTGAGCGAGTTTGACATAAACAGGTTGTGTGTCGTTTTTCTCAACACACACACACACAACACAAACAGGTTGAAAAATGCTGGAGTATTCTTTTAATGCAGCGGTTAGGAGGTTAGTGTGTTTGTGTGTGTGTGTGTGTGTGTGTGTGTGTGTGTGTGTGTGTGTGTGTGTGTGCCCTGGAGGGATTTCTCTTT
>JAOUWY010000051.1:13603780-13615549 GCA_025728095.1 Prietella phreatophila | reverse complement strand
CACACACACACACACACACACACACACACACACACACACACACACACACACACACTCTCTCTCTCTCTCTCTCTCCCCGAGGTCTACGCTCTAGCACCTCTCTGATGTCCCTGCATATTATTCTCCCTCACAGCACAGCCACAGTCATTTATACAATCTAATAAAGCATTTCGCACTGCGCTAGTTTCTTCCATGCTCGTTTAAAAAAAAAAATCTCCATTCTAGCTACGTAGCATCTCTGCTAACGCCCATATAAGTACAACGTCACTTATGACTACTGCATACTTAAAAAGCTACGAATATTGCCGCAGTGGTTATTGTGTTATCGTGTCTCCACGCGCCTGCTTTTGTTTTGTTTTGACCAGGTTACACCGTCAGCGCTCGGATAATTACTCCACCGTCTCCGCTTTGACATTTAGCTCCGTTCGGCTGTTTTTATAACCGTTACCGAAACGCAGCCTTTTACGTTAATGTAGGCAAGCGACTTTTGGTATTTAGAGAAAGATGATGTCAATCCATAACATTTTCCCAGTGCTACCCACCCAAGCGCTCATCTCGCGGTTAGACTGGATTTGAAATATCAAAGCGCTTTATTCGCTTGACTTTGAAATTTTAAGTCTGATTGCTTCAGTCTGATTAGCAAGGCCTAAACGCTGCTTCTATTTTTGGGTCGAATGATACGGACTGAATATCATACTGATATTAATTTGCGACGTGTTGTGAGCGCGGTATGCATAGCGGTTATTACAATCCCATTGGTGAAGCCTCGATGTTAATGGGGAATGTCTGTCGTTTGAACCTCAGCGGTTTGCATTCAGAGTGAATGAACTCATCTCGCACAATATGCGAAGGCTAATCATTATAAAAAAATGGCCGTCTACACTAATAGTCAGACAGTAGCCACACAATATATCGTTGGCACGATCCTGGGGTACTTTAACAATCCAGAGTTTCAGCTTCATGCTAGCTAGCTAGTATAACGTCCATGGTAGTGTAGCAGCTAGAATCGCTTTACAGCGCCTGCATTATATTATCAACCATTTTGTTAATTTTAACAAGTAGGTTTGTGGTGTAGTGCTAATCACCTGAATAGGCATTAGCACAACAAAAACCTAGCTCGTTCTGAAGCATAGAAATCAGGCTAATAATATTATTACAGTAACAATTAGAGTCTTGTGTAGCGCTCTGCGATGTGTTGAAATTGAAAACGGCAGCACTTCTGCCAAGGGCGATGTTGTAATATGATTCCTAACCTAAGCAATATCAAAGACCTGCAGCTAGCTAGCAAGAAAGTGTAGAAACTAGCACAACATAACTAGAACGAATATGAGTATGAGGCAGTAAATCTCGCTCGTGTTCCTCCCGCCAGGTCCTCATCAAAGTGATCGACACCAACAACCACCGGCCGCAGTTCTCCCAGCCACGGTACGAGGTGAGCGTGCCCGAGGACGCGGCGCCCGACACCGAGGTACTACGCCTGAGCGCCACCGATCAGGACGAGAAGAACAAACTGACGTTCACGTTGCTGAGCAGCACCGACCTGTTCAGCCTGCGCAAGTTCCGTCTGGACCCGGGAACCGGAGCGCTGTACACAGCCGAGGCTCTCGACCACGAGGCCATGCGCCAGCACACGCTCACCGTCATGGTACGACCTCATCTTTGTGTGTGTGTGTGTGTGTGTGTGTGTGTGTGTGGAAGTGATGCAGATGACAGTTCCAGTTTAAACGAGGAATGAGAAAACGAGATTACGGCGCTGTGCGTGTACTTACGGGAAAGATTTATGAGCAAAATAGAACTTATAGAAAGAAAAACAGCGAAGACGAGGAACGTTTCATTTTTCTCAGTTAATACGATGTCGTAAACAAATCCTGGCGTTGCAAATGCGCTGGTTTTAATCATGAAATGTGAGTGCTTTTTTGTTTTTTTGCAGGGGAGTTTAATTAGAGACGTATGAGGCTATTACAGTGAAACGAACTCGCAGACGGTTTGTGGTCCAGAAGTTCTGATTGATTTTGTTTGTTCTTAATTAGTTCAATTTTTTCTTGTATTTGGGAGGCTGTAGATGTGTGTGCGCGTATGTCTGTGTGTATCATGTGGCGGTGTTTATTTAGTTATTTACTTGAATCGATTTGTCGTCATTATTTGAGATGTCGAGTCAGTCGTGCGTCGCCTCACCTGATGTTCTCTCTGGGTTTGTTTGTCGCTCTGTTTGCAAGCCATCCGTGCACGTCTCTGAGAAATAATTGTAAAAAAAAAAAAAAAACATTTTGGTTTGTAAATGCGTTTATGTTCTCAGGAGTGTTTGATGAGTTTGTTAACTACATTAAGATGAAGATGAGGGGGAAACAAAGTGGCCGTCCACACGTTTTGAACCTCTCTTCCTTAACCTTCTAAGGTGCGAGACCAGGACATTCCAGTGAAGCGGAACCTGGTGCGAGTGATCGTCAGAGTGGAGGACGCTAACGACAACGCACCGTGGTTTTTCGGAGCGTTGTACGTGGCGCACGTGTTCGAGTCGGCTGCTGTCGGCTCGTCCGTGCTGCAGGTCGCCGCTTTGGATAAGGACAAAGGACGGAATGCTGAGATCGTCTACAGTATCGAATCAGGTGATTAGTAGATTTATTTTTCATCAGTTAATGTCAACTTTTTTATTATTATTATTATTATTATTATTATTATTATTACGCATAGTGCACAAGAAAATTAATCGAGAGACCTTCAGTGCTACAACACAAAAGTTAAATAAACACTTGGGTAAGTTATGGGGGCTACGGTGGCTTAGGGGTTAGCACATTTGCCTCACACTTCCAGGGTTTGGGTTTTTAGTCCCGCCTCCGACCCTGTGCGGAGTTTGCATGTTCTCCCTGTGCTCCAGGGGTTTCCTCGAGATCGTCAGGTTGCGAGTTCAAATCCCTGACCTTTGGTAAAACCTCTGAACATTTTCCGGGGACGAACCACTCCGAGCCCTCAGTACACATCTTCCTTTATTGTCGAGATATAAGACAAATCAGTTTCCCGCTTGGAGATAAAAGTTCATCAAATTAAATGAAAGCTAAACGGCCACAGGAGTCCAGAAGCTGCAGCGATTTCTCTCTTGCTGCTTTTGCGAAGCCGTAGAACTATGGAGCCATGCAGTTATCTTTCAGTTGTAACCACTTGAAATCCAAACCATTATAACGATAGTCATTGATTATAAATCGGCCTTGCGTACACGCTCTCGGTTTTCTAGCGATTGTCTGACAAAGTATTAAAGCATCAATCCTTTCTCTCGTGACTTTAACAAATGTCTCTTTACACGGTTTCGATTCGTGCGGAGCCCAATAAGCCATTTTAGAGTGATCACGGGTTCTGTAAATTGACGACTAACCCGAACGTCTTTCGAGTGGAAGAAATGGTCCTGAAGACATTTTGAGAAACCACGAGAACACCTGTTCTCTTTTACAACGAAGGACAAAGGCGTTGTGTGTTACGTGACGCGGTAAACACTTACTGGAATGGAAAAATCCTGGTTTTGATCGCAAGCTTCTTGTAGGTTATGAGCACCATTTACATTCGAACAGGTGGAATCGTTTGAAATGCTTCATCGAAGTGAACGTTGGGTTTATGTCCTGCCTGCTTGTATTTATGGGCTTTAAATTTGAAACGGTTCAGAGTGCATGAGGTGACGTGCTTTGACAGACCTCGAGCAGTAGGCAGAGCATTCCTGTCATGTTGCCCACGTTTTCCTTTGTGTCTCTGTCCATAAAGACCAGAGAACCAGCGAGAGATGAGAGTGGGAGAGTTTACGTGTCCCTTCCAGAGGTCTCCAACCCACCAGGCTCTCGATCTGAGAAAGCGAGAAGACGTCATGTAGAGAGACGGAGTATAAAAAACCCGAAGAGGCGGGAGGGAAGACAGCCAAGTGGCCAAGCGAAGGATACAAAACAAGGGATAGCAGAGAGGGGAGACAGAAAGGGGGAAAAAAAGACAGAGACTCCCTTTTTCATTTCCCATTATTGTTGTCTTAATAAATAGCCTGTGTTTGGACAGCAGAGCTGGGATGTTTCTCTGGGATGTCGAGAATGCACATTTTTGAAGCGTCATGCATGACTTAATCTAACTGAAGCGTATAGTCCAGAGAGTCAGCACTACTCATAAACCACCGCATAGACCCTTGTGTGTCATGAAAAGTGAAAATGCTTTATTTTTATCTGATTTGTTTTAACATAGCCCTGAAGGTCAGATAAATATTCGTCTGTTGTCCATAAAAAAAATGTTAGAGACCACTTTTACGAAAAGGAAATCACCAGGAAAAAAGGACCTGATCTAATGATACGACACATTTAAGTTTTATGCAAATGTCACATTTTCAACCTCAATCACGAGTTACAGTAAAAGAAAACAAACAAACAAAAAAAACAACTGATGCTTGTGAGGGTGTTCGATAATGCATGACATGTCATTAATATTCCCCTTAAGTTTATTTAATTGCATAGGCAAGAGTCACAAAATATATAAAGGTACAGTTTAGTTGCCTGAAAGAATAAAAGAAATCAATACTTTAGCCAAGCATGGTAATATACAGCTTCTGTTTTATTGCCTCTCTTCTGCAGGAAACGTAGCTAATTCATTTGCCATCGATCCTGTCCTTGGGACCATCGCTGTGGCGAAAGAGCTGGACCAAAGCAACAACAATCACTTTGAGCTGACGGTGAAAGCTACAGATAGAGGAAGTCCGCCCCTTAGCGCTACAGCGACTGTTGACGTCGCGGTTACTGTCTCGGACAACGCTGTGCCTAAATTCTCTGAGAAAGAGTTTTCTGCTGAGATCAGTGAAACTGCGCTTCCTGGAACTTTCGTAAGTCTGGTTACAGCCACCAGCCAATCATCGGTCTTCTACCAGATCAAGGAGGGAAATGTGAACGGGGCGTTTGACGTTAATCCCAACTCTGGAGTCATTGTGACTCAAAAGGCTCTGGATTACGAAAGCATTCCGTCGTACACACTAACCATTCAGGGTTCCAACATGGCTGGCCAAGCTAGCAATGCTACACTTCTGATTCACCTGAAGGACGAAAACGATAATGTGCCAGTTTTTATCCAGGAGGAGTTTACCGGGATAGTTAGTGAGTCATCTCCTGTGAATAGTGTGGTCCTCACTAAAGACAGCACTCCTTTAGTCATTCGTGCTTTAGACATGGATCGGGATGCAAACGCTAGGCTAGTCTACCAAATTGTGGAACCGTTTGCCCACAATTACTTTGCCATTGATTCTAGCACTGGAGCGATAAGAACCACAACCGAGTTGGATTACGAACACAAATCTGTTTTCAGATTCACAGTTCAAGTACACGACATGGGGATCCCACGTCACTTTGCTGAGAAGGCTGCCAACGTGACCATTAAAGTCGTAGACGTCAATGACTGTCCACCAGAGTTTAGCCAGGACTTGTATGAGGCGACAGTTCTAGTGCCAACTTACAAAGGTGTGAAAGTCATCACAGTGAACGCGACTGATGCCGACTCGGGACCGAACGCCAGACTCCTCTACTCGATCGCAGAGGGCAACATCGGAGACAAGTTCAGAATGGACCCACTCACAGGGGTCGTTACTATTCAAAATGTCACCCAGTTGAGAAGTAGGTACGAGCTGAAGGCTAGGGTGTCTGATGGCAGGTTTTCCAAAATGGCGTCAGTGAAGATCAGCATTCGAGAGAATAAAGCAAGCAGTCTGAAGTTCACTCAGAACTCCTACAAGGCTTTTGTACAGGAGAACTCCTTGGAAAAGAAAACTCTGGCTGTCATTGCTGCTGTAGGAAACCAAGTGAATGATCCTCTGTTTTACACCATCTTAAACCCGGATAAAAGGTTTGAGATCAGCCGTACCTCTGGGGTTCTCTCGTCGACTGGCATACTCTTTGACCGTGAGGAGCAGGAAGCTTATGACATTGTAGTAGAAGTGACCAGAGCGGTCACGTCGCCTGACATGGCTCACGTTCCAGTAAGAGTAACCGTCGAGGACGTCAATGACAACCCACCCATGTTTGTCAACCTGCCTTACCACGCACTGGTTCAGAAGGATGCCGAGGTGGGCCAAGTCATTAGACAAGTGACTGCCATGGATTTGGACACAGAAAATAACGCTGACGTAAGATACCATCTACAGGAACTAAACGAATACATCAAGATAAGCGCTAGTGGTGAACTTTCACTGAGAAAGTCCTTCGAGATGGACTCAGTGGACTCGGAGTTTACGGTCACGGTTGTGGCTACAGATGGCGGCGAACCACCATTGTCAGCAACCGTTGAAGTGCCTATAACTGTAGTGGATAAAGCCATACCAGTGTTTGAAAAACCTTTCTACAGTCTAGAGATCCCTGAGAATGTACAGCTACACATTCCCATTATCCATGCACAGGCTAGTCATTCGGAAGGGCCAAGGGTAGTGTACACCATCACAGAGGGCGATCCTTACAATCAGTTCTACATCAACTTCAACACAGGAGTTATTCAAGTGGTTCAGCCTCTTGATTTCGAGACACATCCTGCTTATAAGTTAAGTGTAAGAGCCACAGATTCCTTGACTGGTGCCAAGGCTGACGTATTTGTTGACATAATCTTAGAGGATGTGAATGACAACCCACCTGTGTTCCTAGCCACGTCTTATAACGCTAGCCTTTCCGAAGCCTCCGTCATCGGCACCGTGGTAGTACAGGTATCCGCCATTGACTCCGACACGGGTAACAACAGACTTCTGTTCTACCAAATCGCCAACAATGATGAAAACTCTGAATATTTTACTATCGATCGTGACACTGGTACGATCTGGACCGCACGCATGCTAGACCATGAGGAGAAAATGCAACACAAGCTAACAGTCAGAGCTGTCGACGGAGGAGTTCCAGCGCTTTCCACTGAAGTCACTGTGATTATTGATGTAATAGATCTTAACGACAATGCCCCTGTGTTCTCCCAGAAGACTTATGAAGCGGCCGTCAGCGAGCTGGCTCCCCGTGGCCATTTCGTGACGCAGGTTCAGGCTTCGGATGCTGACAAATCTGATAGTGCAAAACTCGAGTTTTCAATCTTGTCAGGAAACGAGGAGCAGAACTTTGTCATTGACATAAAATCTGGAGCAGTTGTGATTTCCAATCACAGGAAGCCGCACATGGAGCCCCTGTATAGCCTTAACGTTTCCGTGTCCGACGGCGTATTCAGGAACTCTGCTCTTGTGAAAATTACCGTCAACGGTGCGAACTTCCATAGTCCTTCCTTCCCTCAAGTCGACTACATAGTCGAGCTTCTAGAAAACTCCGCAGTCGGAACATTAGTGGCAGAGGCTCCGGCGTCGGACGAAGATGCGGGTACGTACGGACGAGTCACGTACCACGTTGTCAATGAAGTCGCTAGAGACAAATTTTCTGTAAAGGAAGATGGTGAAATTTTCACCTTGGAGAGCCTTGATCGCGAGAATGCTTTGGAGAAAATCATTCAGGTCTCACTGATGGCAAAAGATGGTGGCGGGAAAGTAGGATTCTGCACCATCAACGTGATCCTGACCGACATTAACGATAATTCCCCGCAGTTTAGAGCTGCAGAGTACAAAGTCAACATAGGATCAGATGTTCCTCGAGGAACAACGGTGGTTAAAATTGCCGCTTCTGACATGGACGAAGGCAGCAATGCAGACATAACCTACACTATCGAAGCAGACACAGAAAACGTATCTGAGAACTTTGAGATCCACCCACTCAGCGGCATCATCGTGACGAAAGAGAGTCTCATCGGATTAGAAAATGAGCTCTATGCTTTCCTTGTACGTGCAAGGGATGGTGGTAACCCTTCAAGATCCTCTGTTGTCCCTGTCTATGTTAGAGTACTTGCCCCAGAGGTCAAAGTGCCAAAGTTTGTAGAACCATACTACAGGTTTGCTATTGAAGAAGATCGTCCTCTAGGGTCACAAATTGATATGATTCAGGCAGAGAGCGGCCAGCCAGTGTTCTACAGTCTAGTAAAGGGTAATACCCTAGAGAGCAACAAAGATGAGGTTTTTGAGATTGACCGTGACACAGGCACACTGAAGCTGGTGAAGAAACTAGACCATGAGAGCACCAAGTGGTATCAGTTCACTCTCCAAGCGCACAGTGACCATGAAGGGAATGAAGTCATCTCTTCTGTGGATGTTAACATCCAGGTCAAGGATGTAAATGATAACAGTCCGTTTTTTGAGTCAGACCCTTATGAAGCTGTCGTGGTTGAGAATCTCCCTGGAGGCACCTCAGTGATACAGGTGAAGGCAATGGATCTGGACTCAAGCACCAATGGGCAGGTGAGCTACAGTCTGGATCCTGTCCAGGATACAGAGGTCATAACAGAACTTTTTGCTGTCAATAGCGAAACAGGCTGGGTGACCACGCTGAAGGAGCTGGACCGTGAGCAGAGAGACAAGTACACCGTCTCAGTCCTGGCCACTGACCGTGGAGACAAGGTTCAGCTTACAGTGAGCACCAAAGTGGAAGTAACGGTAGCCGACATGAACGACAACCCGCCCAGATTCACCGCAGAGATCTACAAAGGCACAGTGAGCGAAGACGACCCCCCTGGTGGAGTGATCGCCATCCTCAGCACAACCGACACAGACTCCGAGGACATCAACAAACAAGTCGAGTACTTCATTACAGGTACGCAAAAGTCTTAAAGCATGTATCTATACATGTTCGGTTGTCTGTCAACCTACCGAAACCGCTAATTCAGAATATTGCTAATCTACAAGCACTCAATTATCCTGCACTAATAACAGCTCACCACTGTCAAGCCATTTAAAATCAGCCAGTATAAAGATACCATCTGCTTGCTCAAACATTCTCCTCATTCAATCTGTAAACAAGTTTCAAATTACAAGCCGGAATATTTAGGTCAGTAGAAAAAGTTCTGCTTGTGTAATTATTCCAGTAACTCTTCGGGAATTGGCTGGGGAAATGGGCACGCTCTGGTGTTAATTAGCTCATGTGAAAAACTCTGCCAAGCTGAATGTCCCAAGATCTTAGAAATGAGGTCATGATGAGGGTTCTGCTTACTCCTTGGCAACCCTAACTCCTTTGTTACAGTCCTCTTCGCAGGACCTTGGATTATGATTGAGATATGAATCTTGCAAAAGTGCACTGGTGAGATATATATTGTTAGCGTGCTTTCGCAACTATTGTCCCAATTGTCGAGTTCAAGCCAGAGCAAGATAGATACTTTTGGTTTGATTTGGTAATGCACGAAGATGTCCTTGTAAAACGTTTTCATTCATTGGTCAGAACTATGCCCGTGGAGAAGGATAAACAAACCTTTGCCACGGGTGCGTAGAAATCACAGAAATGATCCGAGCGCAGAGAGCTGACGCTAAACGAGCGATTAGATCATTATATTAACAGGACGTTTAACATGTTGATCTGTGTCACATGCAGTGTTTCTTTTCACTTCACATCTTCAGATGTCTTAGAGGTTGCAGAAATATTACAGGCTGATGTGTTCAAAATGTTAATGACTTGTTCTCGATGGCTGTTTGAAGGTGGTGACCCCCTGGGGCAGTTTGGTGTAGAGCACACACAGGGCGAGTGGAAGGTGTTGGTGCGAAAGCCGTTAGACAGGGAGGAGACGGACAATTACCAGCTCAACATCACGGCGACAGATGGCACCTTCACCGCCCGGGCAGTGGTGGAGGTCAAAGTGTTGGATGCCAACGACAACAGTCCTGTTTGTGAGAAGGTAAGATGGCGATGCGAGCACGTAGGTCATTCTGTGAAGTCAAGGTGGTGGCTTCTCCAAGGTGTTTCATCGGTTCTAGACTCTTGGAGCCGAGTAGGTACAGTTTGGAGCTTTGTTTCGTATCGATTCGTGCCACTTTTTAAAGGTTCAATCAGATTTTTTAAGAACCGTTGAGAAGCTAGTAACAGTGGCCTGTAAACAGACGAGTGCCTACTGTCAGGTAAATTGGAAGAAAGTTCGTCCACTTCATGCAAATTTAAAAGTAAACAAGGATTTGTCAGACAGCTAGAGAACAAGCTGAGAGAGACAGAATGGATTTCACTTGAGCCGTGATTTTGGAAAGGTGCTTGTGTGAAACTTCGCTTTAAAAAGACAAAAAGCATCCTTCTGCACCGCTGAGAGCTCCGAGAGTCGTTTTTCAGGCCGTAATACGCCCCAGTTGTGTTTCAATTGCTCCCTGCTTTGTTTTGTTTTTTGGGTTTTTTTTTGGTTTATACAGTCGGACTGCTTCAAATATCCTCTCTCTCTCTCTCTCTCTCTCTCTCTCTCTCTCTCTCTCTCTCTCTCTCTCTCTCTCTCTCTCGCTGTATCTAATTTGCTCCAGTTTTCTTGCTTTATTATTTTTCTGTCCACCCACACGTATTTTGGTTGTTGTTTTGTTCTGTATCGTAATACTTCGTCCTCATTACCCTACGTACACTGAAAGACAACATTAACTGTTCATTGATAAAAACTACTGTGCACTGATACTGAAGCATGATGTGTTCTCTGTACCAGATGGTAAAACATGTCCACTCTGTAATGTGAGCATTCAGTAAATATTATTATAATTTCATGTAAGGTTTTTTCCAAAACAGGGTTTTCTTAGGAAACGAAGTGTAAATTGCTGGCTCAGTGGTGTAATTATTTTGGAAGAGGGTAATTACACGAGTCTCCTTAAAAGTACAAATGAAACTGAAATGTCATTATTTCTCTCTTCAGTGGAAATGAACTGGGTCATTAAATATACACGTTTGTGTCTTATGATGAAACATTTCTATGCTGATGGGAGTGCTTTCTTCCAGGATAACTCTGCATCCATCCACAGTGCATGAGGGATCACCAATGACTGCATATATGAGAGGGTAACATGGTGCCATTTACTCCCATTGTGCAGTTTCAAAGCTTTTTTGGAATGAAAGGTTACCATCTTTTGATAAACGGAGTCCGAGCATGCTCAGTAGATACTTTCATTGGTACAGTGGGTCCACCTCTTGCCCAGCCACATTGGTCATGAACACTCCCCTTCTTCATGCTGGTATTGTGGACATTGAGAGCTATTAC
The DNA here is from genome assembly GCA_025728095.1 of Prietella phreatophila. Taxonomy (NCBI): domain Eukaryota; kingdom Metazoa; phylum Chordata; class Actinopteri; order Siluriformes; family Ictaluridae; genus Prietella; species Prietella phreatophila. Next base: position 13,604,494 of record JAOUWY010000051.1, on the reverse strand, counting down.
CTGAAGTACGGATAATAATGTTGCATTGCATGCTACCTCAAAGTGGTAAGTACATTATTAATTAATTAACATGGAAAATGCTAAATAGAATTTAGGCAAGTACTACAGCAAGCCACTAGAGGGCCTCAGAGACATTTTGGCTGCACTTTAAAATTCCTGATTCAAAGCCCACCCACATATACAGTCACTGGGGCTCACTGAATGATTTGAAGACAATGAAAATGATGTAAATCACATGACATGACCTTCATAGCCTCCAGATCTCAACCCACTTAAAGGCCTGTTGGAGAATTTGGAGCTGTGAGACAGTAACAATACCCACGTCACCACTGTGCCACCCAATAACATTAACTGTGTGTAAATTTCCTACTAATTTACATGTGAGAATCATTTTGAATATGCAGTAGTGTGACACTGTCAGAAATACCAATCACTGATTATTTATCAGAAAGCAAAATAACAGACGGTACTTTTAATATCATTTCAAAGGTTTCACAGGTGTGTTTTTCTTCCTACTGAATTCAGTGTTTCAGTGATGTGTGTGTCTATAGTTTGCTGAATATCTCTGCTATAGTTGTGGGTGTGGATTTGTTAAGTACCTCTCCTCCTATTCTCTCATTATCTCATTAATAAATTCGTGTTATAAAATGAATGAAGAGTTAGTTTTCATCTCACTCCACACCTACATATAATACTGATCAGAAATCTGATATT
>JAOUWY010000051.1:13580923-13593492 GCA_025728095.1 Prietella phreatophila | reverse complement strand
TCGGACACGCCCCTTTGACTAAAACTGACATGGACAAAGACCACACCTTCTTTAGTGTTCGGACACGCCCCTTTGACTAAAACTGACATGGACAAAGACCACACCTTCTTTAGTGTTCGGACACGCCCCTTTGACAAAACTGACATGGACAAAGACCACACCTTCTTTAGTGGTCAGACACGCCCCTTTGACTAAAACTGACATGGGCAGAGACCACACCTCCTGAAATGAAACTGAAGAGCACCGAGACCACACCCCCTTCTCATAATGATGAGTGCAAAGGCAGATCAGAAATCCTTGAGTGTAGCATTATTATAAAGGTTTTCCCACACAGCATGTTGGGGAAACCTCCTCATCCTCTTCTGTCTGCTGTTCTTTCTTTTCTCTCACACTCTGTCCATCATCCCCTCAATATGGCCGCCTCAAGGGGTCTCAACAGAAAAACAGAGCGGGTTATTTTGGTGGTGTGAGAGGGTGAGAGAGTGCTTTCTCACAGATTCCTTTCCAGCACTGAGAAAGACGGACAGGCAGAGAGAGAGAGAGACAGGCAGAGAGAGAGAGAGAGAGAGACAGGCAGAGAGAGAGAGAGGCAGAAAGAGAGAGAGACAGGCAGAAAGAGAGAGAGACAGGCAGAGAGAGAGAGAGGTACACTGTTATGTGCTATGTTATCCTTATTACAGCATCCTGCTATTTCTGCCTTGCACACACACACGCACACGCATACGCACACACACACACTACGCTACACTATGCTACATTTAGCCTCTGAGAAAACACACACTACACTACTCTATGCTACATTTAGCTTCTGAGAACACGTACACACACACACACACACACACACACACATACGCACACACACTACGCAACACTATGCTACATTTAGCCTCTGAGAACACACACACACACGTGCACACACACTTCTTGTATTGTGCTTTATTTAGCCTGTAAGAAAGTTTTCGACATTTTGAAGCTATCTAAATACGCAATATAGTAGATAATATAATAGTTAAGGTTAGCTAGCTTTCTAACAAACCTAGCTGCACTATTTCATTTACACAGTATACTAGTTAGAAAATTATTAGTTACATTGCTAGCTGAACTGGCTAATGAAATAGCATTACTGTGGGTTGCACTCACTGAACTCAGCTTTAGCGTTAGCTTAGCTAATTTGCTAACTTTAGCTAAGCTAGGTAGTTTGATGTGGTTAGCACTAGTGCCAGTAAGCAGCCATGGAGCTGCAAAGAAAAGGCTAGTGGTGATGTCATGGTAAAGTTTGTGCTTGGCAGATCAGATTGAACTTGCAGTAATACCTGTTTGTGTGTTCAGCTGTGTGTGCGACGTATTAAAGGAGCGGGACGATACGCTAACGTGTATGTTATTGTGTGTAGATCATGAACGGGCGCCTGCAGTACAAGTTTGACTGTGGCAGTGGGCCTGGAGTTGTCCCCATCCACAGCCCATTAGTGAATGATGGTGAATGGCACACAGTCTCGCTTGAGGTGGATGGAAACTATGCCCGCCTGGTGCTTGACCGAACACACACCGCCTCGGGCAAAGCACAGGGCAACCTTCGCACGCTCAACCTCGACACCAGCGTCTTCTTTGGTGGGCATGTGTGGCATGCAGGTGTGGCCAATGGCCTGAGGGGCTGCCTGCAGGGGGTTGTGTTGAACGGACGTGAGCTGCCACTGAGATCCCAGCCTCATAGCGCACACTCTGTGCTGGAGGAACTCGTGGAAGCTGTGCCTGGCTGCAGCCCACCTCCTCGGGTATCTAGCTGCGTCAGCGAGCCCTGCGCCAACGGAGGAACCTGCACTGAGCTGCCCAATGGAGGTACGGTTTCTGGGAGCACAGATTTACAGAAGTAGCAGTGAGGGTTTAAGAAGTTATTTCTGCGACATACGTTTTGCATATTTGTGACAACGCAACCCAAAATGCAGAGCCTATGCAATCAGTATTTTTCCTTTTGTCCACATTTCTCATCCTGTATTTGTTGTAGGTTATTTCTGTAAGTGCAGTGCTCTGTTTATGGGCAGCCACTGTGAGGTTAGCACCAGCCCCTGCTCATCCAATCCCTGTCTTTATGGTGGAACCTGTGTGCCACGTGGAGATGACTTCTTCTGCCAGTGCCGAGGCCAGTACTCCGGCCAGTGGTGAGAGAACACACTCTAGAACATACGCGTTTTATATGAACATGATGCCGTACAGTTGCTTTCCTGCTGTACGGTAGGCTTGTATAGTGACTGATCGTGTTCATGGGATCCAGTCCCATGATCATGATCGTTCTGGTTGCTTGCCCAGTCGGTTAAACCATGGTTAGTGATTCGATTCGTAGGATTTAACAACTCAGCGAGGTGGTTTCTGCTCTTGCTCGTCTTATTAATTTGTTTTGGGTGTGTGACAGGTGTCAGCTAGGTCCGTACTGCACGGAGAACCCCTGCAAGAACAACGGCAGGTGCATCGGCAGCCTGGACGGCCCGGTGTGCGAGTGCGAGCCTGGCTTCCAAGGGGAGAGGTACGTGGTATTTTCAGTAATAGTAGGTTGCGTTGTGTTGCAACAACAGTTGTTGTGTTTTTGTTCATAAACGTTGAGGAAATGTCTGTCTGCATGTCCAGGTGCCTGAGTGATGTGGACGAGTGTCTGAAAAACCCATGTGCCAACGCTGGCCAGTGCCAGAACACGTACGGCTCGTACAGCTGCAACTGCTCGCTTGGTTACGGAGGTCACCACTGCGAGCAGCACGCCCAGATAAGCAACAAGGTGCTCTCCACGTCCTGGAACATCGGCCTGGAAGAGGTCATCGGCATCGCCGTCTTTGTCGCCATGATCTTCGTCATGGCTCTACTGTTTGTCGTGATCCGGAAGCGTGTGTGCCGGCGCACCAAGCCCCAGTCGCCTGACGACGACAAGCGCCTGCACTCGTCCTTCCTGCAGCGTCCGTATTACGACTCCAAGTTGGGCAGGAACGTCTACTCTGACGTGCCGCCCCAAGTGCCCGTGCGACCCATCTCGTACACTCCCAGCGTGCCGAGTGACTCTCGCAACAACCTGGACCGCAGCTCGTTTGAAGGTTCGGCTGTTCCCGAGCACACTGAGTTCAGCACTTTCAACCCTGACCCGGTAGGCCATGGGCACCGCAAAGCCGTTGCCGTGTGCAGTGTGGCGCCCAACCTGCCCCCGCCACCGCCCTCTAACTCTGCCTCGGACAGCGACTCAATTCAGAAGCCCAGCTGGGACTACGATTATGACGGTAAAGACAGACCTGACTTTCCATTTCCGTTTTCCTTGATTTCATTAATTTTTTATTTTTTTTACCATGGACTTACCTAATTAATGTAGTGCTCATCGTGTGCATCTTTTTTGTTTACTCGCAGCTAAAGTCGTAGATCTGGATCCGTGTTTCAGTAAGAAGGTGGTAGAGGACAGCACGTGTCACCCCTATAACACCCGGGGCAGCATGTCCGAGGTGCAGTCACTCAGCTCTTTCCAGTCTGAGTCCTGCGACGACAACGGTACGTGTCTTAACCGGTACTGGACGGTTTAGCACTTAGCACCGTTAGCATCGTTACTGCTCCGATGCTCAGTACATCCTCCTTTATTAAGAGTTCCTAATAAGCAGAAGTTTGTCAGATCTTTAGTAAACAGCATAGCTTAACTGAATCTCTTGCTAATTTTTGATGAATTTGATAGTTGTCACAGCTTAAACGAAGGGAAATTATAGAAATATTTCACCTAAAAGAGGCTAACACTGTATATAATCTGAGTGTAATTTACACAAAGCTAACTAGCTAGGGTTTATCTTCAACCATTATTATGGAAACTGTTAGCATGGCTAAATGCTAATTTGCCTACATTTATTTTTAGCAGTGTTAGCATTCTCTGGTGAATTACATCATTGCATTCATGAGTTATAAAGTTTACCAGAAAAACAAAACAACTTGTTAGCTAGTCGTTTAGCTTTGTGTATTTTTTTTATATTTTGTTGCCATATTTTTAACCCAGAAGATTCCATGCACTTGCACGTTAAGACAAACTGAACTTCTTTTCTGATGTACAGTCTTATCGCTCCCACCGTAGCACTGTAGTGTTGTTAGCGTTAGCATGAATACTAACCAGCTCGTTCTTTCTTTCTCTTTTCGTAACTCGATTCAACGGTTCTGTGGTCTGAAGGTCATGTTGTTGTGTTGTGTTTCTCTCCTCCTCTTTAATGCGCTGCTTTGGGACTTTAGCTCCCATTTGGATCAAACCGCACCAAAGACGCAGGGCGAAGTTTTAGCTAAACTCGTAAGTCAGACGCGGAGAAGGAAGGGATCGCCTCACAAAAGAGACCTAGTGTGATTCTCAGGGTATAAAAAAAGAAACGTGTTTTTTTTTTCCTCCATCTACTGTTTGGCTCTGTGATAATTTGGTTCATCTGTTACTCCTATTTCTGTTTGCTTCTTTTGTTTTTGATATTTTTGCATCCAAGCTGTTACGGATAGTTGAAGACATCAGTGGTATGGGAATTCCTTTATTTTCTTTTGTCTAAAAAAAACCCCAACAACTTTTAATCCATTAAAAGTCCATTAATCTTGGGCTTCTACTTTTACTTTTTCCCTAGCCTGAGGTACCTCAAGGCTTTCCCGTTTTCCGCGTGGAACCAAACAGACTTTCCCCGTCTTCACTTTTCTTTTTTTCTTCATCCTTGAGAATTTTCCTGGTCCCGATCCTTCCTTCTGCTTGTAACGTATTGTACCGTATCGTACCCTCAGTGTCCGTGGAACCATCATCGAGTATCACCGATCTCCTGTATGTCACCATCAACCCAAAAACATCCGAGTCTTCACTCCACCATGATGCATCCAGAACCTGGTGTTTCTTATGGCGTCAATAAACTATGAACTGTTAAGATGTTAAGAACCGTTTCTGTTGTTACTTAGCCTGTCTGGTTTATATGGTAACACTGCACGCTGCAATCGGCTAAACCTCGTAGCTCCTCCTACTGGGAACGAAGAGAACGCCTCGTCAACGTTGAATTCCGACTCGATTCAAACAGTATCAACAGGAAATATGTTTAAAAACAATAGCACCGTTTTTTCTGCTTTTAAATGAGATTATACTCACATTCGAGGTCATTGGTGAAATTGATAACATTAACGAAATACTTCGATGTAATTACTAACCAACTCATAACGTTATTACTTGTCTGAGCTGGCTAGCTAGTTGCCATTTTTATGGAGGCCTCCATGTTTGGTCCCACTTTCTAGGAGGCTGAAAAATTCATTCCAAGTTGCGAGGAGGAGACAACTTTGAACATGGTCTAAACCGTGTAGCGTTTAAAAGACCCCGCCATGCCCTTCTCTGTCGAAGTGTTTTTGTGGGCGTGGTCTGGATTTTCCAGGTTTTTAAGGTCATGAATATTTCTGTTCGTGAGTCAGGCGATTCAGATTGTTCAAAGCGAGCCTGTTTCTGCAGCACTGTAAAGCGACCGCTGAAAACGAAACCATCATCCGCTCCAAAGCAACTTGAAGCGAAACGGCGTCCTCTAGGGCTGGGCGATATGATAAAAATATCATAACGCGCTACTTGAGGACATTGCTATGATTAGCTAACAAGCTGTGCATAAAACTAAAACCTCTTTTTTTTTTTATTACGTTATATCAGCAGCATCCGTTCAGGACCACTTCATTTGTAATTCTTAAAAATTCAGAAAAGTGTATCGTGTGATCATTTATCACGATGTCGTTATATTATATCGATATATCGCCCAGCCCTAGCTTCCTCAGTGTGGCGGGGGAGGAGGGGGTTATTCAGCGTGACGGTGTCGCATCATGTCATCGTAGTCGTCTTAACTCCAGGTGCTTCTTCAATGTCCTCACACTAATGTTAGTTCTCTCTCATCTGCTCCCTCCATCCATCCCTCCTTCCCTCCATCCCTTCCCTTGAAGCCTCCATAGTGACTGTAATCCACCTGGTCAGCTCGGCAGCTGGCTCGGTGGAGACGCAAGGTACCGTTTGTTTGATTGTCTCGTCGTCTCCATGAGTATTGTTGGGTGGGAGAGTTGAAAAAAAAAAAGACGCATGGACGCCATGTTTATTTAATCCGGCATGTCTCCTAAATAAATGTAAAAAAAAAAAAAAAAAGACTTCACACACTTCATTCATAAAGATTATGAATATTGACGTGTCTGATTAAGTCACTGGCATCCTTGTGATGTCCTTTCTATATTTCCTTCTCTTTGTCTCTGTGTACTTTTTTTTTAATAAATAAAAAATTAACCTTTCTTTCCTCTGTATCTGCTGCTTGCTTTGGCCTAAAGAGTCACTCCCGTCTCATGAGCTCAAGAACCCGAGAGGTGAATTGAATTTTTTCCCCCCGTGTTTGCCTGAAGCCCTGTGAGTTCCCCCGAACCTGCATGCGGTGCTGTGAGAGAGAAAGAAAAACAAAAGGAAAAAGAAATTGGTTTCATAACAAAAATGAAACGAACGCTAATACGATCATTAATTCACGCTAACACGTCCCTTGTAGCTTTATGTTATTAACCAGTGACTTAATTCTTCATCTTTTTCTTATTCTTCTTGTCGTAGCACAGTAACTTGTATAGTAAAGCGTCATAATAATTTTTAAAAAATGATTATAGAAAACTACTCCCTAAAAAGACACTAATGAGACTGAAAGCATTCCGAAACCGCCTTCAGTCAGCATCAGTGTTTTATTCGGTTTTATTTTCATTTCCTTGTGTTGTGTATAATGTGTGTATCCTGTCTGAAGATCTATCCATGTGATCCTGCATGATGTTTAACTGTACGCGTTCGTCGTGTCGTATCACGTCGTGTTGTTTTCTCCCTGATGATAAACATCAGATGAAGCACAGGATTTTATTTCAGTTCAGCAAATTCAAACTCCTTCTGTTTGGATTCCAGTGAAAACGAATCTCGATTTTTTATATATATATATATATATAATTTTTATTTTTTTTTTTATATAAAATTCTCCAGTAACTTCTATCATCCTAATTTAATCCTGTCTTGGAATGGGTTAGAATTTATTACATTACTGCACCCGTGATGTTACGAATTAGTTGAACTGAAAGAAAAAAAAGAATCGTAGCTTTTCCCCTTAACGTAACGATATTATCATGATGCTGTGATGTCACGGTTTGACGTTTCATCCTATAGGGTATCACTGGGACACATCTGATTGGATGCCGAGTGTTCAACTTCCTGGAATCCAGGAGTTTCCTCAGTATGAGGTGGTGGAATCTCCGCCCACCCTGTACAACGACCCCGCCTTGCTCGACACGGACTATTACGCGGGCGGCTACGACATCGAGAGCGATTTCCCGCCTCCGCCCGATGACTTCCCCGCACATGACGACCTGCCTCCTCCGCCCGCATCGTACGACACGCTCGGCCCCGCCCCCTCTAGTCCCGGTGGCTCGTGGGTACGCCAGCGCCCGCCTTTACCCCAGCTCTACACGCTCAGCCATTACCTCCCTCACCACCAGTACCCTTCATCCGACCCGGAGCAGCCGAAAAGCGGCAGCATTGCGGCTGACGACATCTCGCTGTCGCTCTACGCGTCCACGGTGTCGTGCTCGGACGTAGAGGAGTCGGAGGCACCCATGAGCGACTGTGAGAGCGGCGCCGAGGACGGGGCGCAATTTCGACGGCTCCTCGTACCGCCGCAACCACAACAACAACACACCGAAGTCTGACACTGGATCCATAAAGAGTAGAAATCAAAAAGTGCCTGAAAATTAAACCTTATGCAGGAGACTGTTGTTGTAAAACACACACACACACACGATGTACACAATGCATTCAAGCGCACACATTCTCTTAGACGTGGACATATTCAAGGACGATTTCTCCTCTGGAGCTCAGCAGCTAATTTCCATAGTCGAGTCGAGAGGACCCAAGTGTGTTCAGGTGTGTATCTGCCTTGACACGACGTCGCACCACGATATAAAATTCACACCGTCTTTTTTGATGAAAAGAAAATAGAAGAAGAAAAAAAAGTGTCATTTCAAGCGATAGCTGTCTGTGTTTGTGTAGATAAAACCATGCAATCTGTTTTTGTTTTGTTGTTTGTTTGTTTTTTTGTTGTTGTTTTTTCTTTTCTTTCAATTATTACAAATGCTCATCCGTTTGTAATGTAAATGGTACTGTACAGTTTTGATTTTAAGGGTTGACTAGTTCTTTTTGTAGATATTTTTATTTAAAAAAAAAAAAAAAGAACCAATGCAGAGAGAGAAAGAATGAAAGGGCGTGTCATTATCAGCTGTGTGCTGCACAACAGAGGGGGGGGAGAGATATACACAATGGTTGAAAAAAAAAAATATATATATATATATACACGTACGTGTGTGTGTGTGTGACCGTCTCCACACTTCCTGTTCCGCTCTGATGGGCGTCTGCGTTTTTATCGTGATGTCAGTTTCATTTTTTTTTTTTTCCTGTGGGGTTTTTTTTTTTTCTTGTATGTTTGTTCGTTTTGGTTTTAACTTCCGAAACTTCTTTATTTTTCCACCAAGAAAAAAACCGAAAAAAAAAAACAAAAGAAAAACGGGACCTGGTATATTTATATTGCGAGATGAAGTGTGGACTCGTGACTTTTTTCAAGCGAACGCTCGTGTGCGAGCGATGCTTTGGTCTTGTTTATGATTTTTTTTTTTTTTTTAATACTGCGACTAGCTTAATCGCTTTACTACTGGCAATAAATTATTCTTAAAAATACCACTGCTCATCTCTTTCCTTTTTTTTATTCATTTACTTATCTTTAGTTCCGAGACGATCCCAATGCGAGGGACGGAATTCGGGAAGCGATAAATCTCATCTTCAGTGTGAGGCTCAACCGTCTGAAGAAGCTCTACAGAACCCTTTTCTATACAGCCCTGTTGCTACGTGTACACAAAATGGCTGCCACGTGTGTATCGTGTGGTCATTTTTGGAGCGTAGCTTGTGCACGTCCTCAGAAACGAATGCTGCGTGATTTGATTGGCGCGATCCTAATGTAAATTAGGTGGGGCTCTGTAGTGCAGCACCAGAAACGTACTCTGTTTACACAACAGTATTGGTTTAATGACCTAGCTTTGGCCAGGTCTAAAGTCAAGACAGATGTTCCAGCGCCCGTCAGGAATGTTTTATCCATCACTCTGCCCCCTAGTCCTCTGGATTATTCACATAAGGTACTCCAAAGGTGTACTCCCTGGTGTACATCGTTTTTTAAATCTTAGTTGCACCACCGTAGTGACCCAATATGCGTTTTTATATATATATATATATATTTTTATATCACTAAAAACCAATATGTTAACAATTCCGATGTCCAGCTACCTTGTGTACCCTTTTTTTGGGGGGGTCGTTTTATCGAACATACCTCAAGACTGTCACTTTGATGGCCGCGTACGTCGGATATACGGTACATCAATCACCCACGTCTATGGGCAAAAAGCTTAACGATCAAATCATCCCTCTGCTACAAAGGTAATTCAATCAGAATGACAGTTTAATGTGTTCTGGGTATTCGTAACGAGTTTGTAATGAGTTTGTAATTCGCTCTAATGAGTTATGTGTTATTCAATTACACAAGGTATCAAAAAAATAAGGCATTTGTTACATTACGGGTTGCATTTAGTGTGTTTGTGTGTGTGTGTGTGTGTGTGTGTGTGTCAGCTCCCGTTTCCTGAAGGCTGTGATGGAAAGTAATCATGCCACAAAAAGAACAGTCATTTTAATATCATTTTATAGATTTATTTGGTACAAGGAGTCATATCAAATGATATTTAGACAAGGAAAGTCATTATTGTTGGTACGTATTAATAATCGAAACAAGAACCGCTCCTTATGGGACGACTCGCAATCCTGTTACCCTCCGTGACCGAGGTACATATAATACGTTGGACAGCGATACGTTTCAGCAGGAATATCAGGAATAGATGGTTGTCATGCAGGAGGCAGGACTCTTAAACAAACAGGCCGGTGTTACGGCGTGTTCGTCTGCGAGATCTGTTTTCAACAGGCATCGAGAGGGTTTCGATTTGGTGGTATGCCCAGACTCCTGGCAAGAAATTTCATCTATAAAATTGGACTGGTGTCCTCGGAGTGGAGATAATTTGTCGGTTAATATTGCAAAAGCACATTATATAAGAATTCTGTCATGATATAAGACAAAAGAAGGATTTGGCTCAGATTTACGAGCATGCTAATTCTAGTTATAGACCCAAGAGGTTGCTTCATTTGACCTGAAAGTGCTGTATTCGATACGGAGAAAGAAGCTGGATGCGAGTAAAGACAGAAACACGTAGAACTGAGAACAGACTAAAACTGACAAGGATCGTTAATGTTCAGGGGGATAAAATGAGGACAAACATCAGGATCTAGAAAAAATAGCTCTCATTTGAAGTCTAGAAAAGCTAGTTCTAGACGGTTGGCTATTGTTTGACGGTTGGAGATTCGTCTGAAGGCGCAAAGACTTAACGTCGAGAAAACTGAGACATATGAGACCTTTATTTTATTTTACCGAGATACATCTTGTAACCTAGCAAACCTAGCTATTTGAAGTAGGTGAAATTTGGTGGTCGGCTATGCTCATGCATATGCTCAGGCACTAAGACGAAGAGTCTAGAAAAACTCTTGGAAGTTCACATTGGACACATTAGTAGACGTTCTTGTGAACTTAACCCTTGGAAGTTTCGCTATTGTCTGTAAATACTGTTTATAAAGAGAAACGTAGACGTAGAAGGTTTGTTATTGTTTAAAAGTTGACTATTCCTCCCAGGGTGCAGTTCGGGCTTTCTCACTACTGTAATGTGTGGTCAACATGAATCGAGCCTGGACTCCACGGCCGATATTCACACTGGACTCATACTGATAAATCTCAAAACCCAAAGGGCAGCCATCTTCCGAAATCTTCTCAAAGGATTTACTCCATGCGTATTCTTTGTATTTGTCATTATCATCTGCCTTGCTCGTATAGAATCCCACCCAAGCATTGTCGAAGACATTTTTCCAGTTCATGAAGGTTTTCCTGATGTAGAGTCTGGCACAGGCGTAGCCATTTTTAGTATAAAGCTGCAGGCCGCCCTGATAACCTCTGATATTGACCGGAGGAATCCCGTTGGCTTCGTCGAGCTCGGGACCTTTCCGGACAGCCGTGTAGTACGTCGTGGCGAAAAAAATGTAGTAACTTGACTTTTCACTCTGTACAAGCTGTACCTGAAGGCCAGGATTTAGAGGCACGCTGGTGTCTATGGATCCGTACGTCCTTCCGTTCAGCGGATAATCTTTCAAAGGTTTTGTATTGGTTCTGTCCTTATAAAGGCCGATTTTTAACTTCGTTCTTGCGACGTTCTCGGGTATTCCGCTCCATGTGATCTTTGCATACCCTCCTGAAGTGGATTTCACTTCTAGTTTTGCTTTGTTGCGCATGACGTCATTGAGCCCCACGGAGGGTAGAGAGCAGTTAGCATTTGGATTAGAAGTTGGGTTCGTTGCGTAGAAGGATGCTCGTGAAAATACATCAAACCTTGAGTCTATGTCGTAACCAGCCAGAGTCAAAAACCATTCCAGACCTGGAATATTGGGATATATTGTTAATACTTTGGCAGCCTTTTGTTGGTGATTCAAGAACTCACACAAACTAAAGTTTAGTCTAGGATCGCTTGAATCACATTTTAGATCAGTGCCGAGTGCTTGAATTTGACTCATGAGCTGAGCACTGATCTCATAGGTCCAGTCTGGATCGTATTTGCTTCCTTGGCTTTCGTCCTTATGATATTCTGTTATATACACCTTCTCGATTTTTGTCGGATTGCTCTTCTGGACTCGAATCAGCACCCGGTCTAGGTTTTTCCAACGCGATTCCGTCGAATGATGGAAATCGTACGTGACGTAGAACGGTAACATTCGGGCGCTTCCGCGATCGAGGTCACCCAAAGAGTAAAAAAGGCTTTCAGAAGAGTCGAAAGGCACTCCGCGGACAATATCTTTAAAGCAGTGTAATCCATAGCTGCCTTGTCCTGGGTCGAAATTAAGTTGCATCTTTCCGCTTGAATCAACTTCGACATTGTTAGCAAACCAGTGCAGGAGCATGAGGCCATGTCGTGGGAATTCTTTCAAAGCTGTTCTTGTGCTTTTCAAGTCCATAATATCTTTCAGGGTCTCGATGGCAGAAGAACTGGTCACGATCAGGTAGAAAAGGAAACCACAAAGTAGTCCTCGCCTCTCCATTTTGAAACCTACACAAAAAACAAAAAATGAGAAAGCAGGGAATTACTGATACGTCATGGTTACAGGATCAGGATCAATCAGTGATGTTTGGGCTACTGCGAAAAAATCAGCCAAAGACCGGTGTTGTTTTGATCTAGCTATGGGCGATATATAGGATTCATATATCGATACTTTGTGCTACGTCGCTTTGCCAAGATACCATCTCTGAATCTTCTCCTTTAATGCCTGATGATGTTGGAGAATACATGGCAAGGAATCTGAGACCGTTCCTCCACACAGAACCTCTCCAGATCCTTCACATTTCGAGGTCCATGCTGGTGGACTCTCCTCTTCAGTTCACCCCACAGGTTTT
>JAOUWY010000051.1:13556152-13569148 GCA_025728095.1 Prietella phreatophila | reverse complement strand
GGCAAACCCAAACTCTTCTTCATCCAGGTGTGTGTGTGTGTAGGTTTATGGGGTAGGGGTGCACACATTGCATACTGTATTGTATTTGTATGGGCATGTATTTATATCCCCCTTGTCCCATAGCATGTACAACAAATTTGTCCCCCTTGTAGGGACATTTGGCTCGTCCCCACAAACAAAACTACTTTCTATTATTATTATTTATTATTATTATTATTTATTTTAAAACCTAAAAGTGTCAAAGGTTTTCCTTTTAAGGAATTAGTTGTATTTAGTTGTAGTCATAGTATTATGGAATTCAAAGGTCCTCATAAATATAGTAAGAGTATTAAATGTATGTGTTTTGTTTTTTTCATCAGGCCTGCCGAGGCACAGAGTTGGACCCTGGCATCGAGACTGACAGTGGCACAGAGGATTCGATGAAAATCCCAGTGGAGGCTGATTTCCTTTATGCATATTCTACAGCACCAGGTACCCCCCCCGCACACACACACACACACAAACAATATCCTTATAATCACTGAACTTGAAAAAAGTATCAATCACGTGCTGGATTGTGTGTGCTGTAGGTTACTACTCGTGGAGGAACACGCAGACTGGCTCGTGGTTCATACAGTCCCTCTGCGAGTTGCTGAGTAAGCACGGCCCTGCACTGGAGCTCATGCAGATCCTGACCCGTGTCAACCACAAGGTGGCGCTGGACTTCGAGTCTGCTTCCAGCATGCCTGGCTTCCACGCGAAGAAGCAGATCCCCTGTATTGTGTCCATGCTCACCAGAGAGATGTACTTCACTCCTTGAATGTAAACACACTTATGTAATGGGGATAAGGGCACAAATATGCACGTTTATTTATTTGAATTTTTTTAATAGGATGAATGGGGATCTGCGGGTGGTGATATGACAATATATTATTATTTTGGTAAATCACGTCACATTACGGATGTAGGCAACATAAAACGCGTTTAAAATTTGGCTGTTTACTTTGCTTCTTGGTTTTATTTTAAAGAAAGGCCATCCGTCAATCAACCTCAGTGGGCGGGATCAGCTCTCAGCGTTGGTTTATGGAACAGGAAGACAAAAGTAATCTTTTTTTTCTCATGGCAGATTTATTGCCTTATTTTTAGGCCTTATTTTGAAATAAAACCACTATAATGTCTAGATGAATACGTTTGGTAAACAATAGCATATAAATGCTACTAGCTAAAAGGGGTTCCTTGTAGATTTTTATTTTTTAGGATAGTTAAGGATCTACATTGAACCTTTTAAGGTGCTAGATGTACAAATCCCTGACTGAGGAGAGCTCAGAATAGTTGTCATTTTAGAAAGAAACTTTGTGATGAGCATTTCTTTGGGACGAATGCCACTTCCAGATTACTTGAATATTTAGCTACTCGGTTGAAATTTCACTTCATAACCTGCCCCCTAGGGGTTAGAGTTTGGGATGAATGATTTTCTTTATGTTTTTATTATTTAAACATATAGTATATCGGATTCATTAGGAAACAGTTGACCATTGCAAAATGAGCCATGAAGCTTTCGTTAGGGCACTAACGTTGAAGGTAGTTAGCATTAGACATTGCAAAAATGGCATTTGTTACAGTCGATAGGGGTTTTTATTTAGACGTTACGATTTTGTGTATGTGTAGTTACGCTTTCACAACAGACTCTCAGACATTGTTTTCGTAATTGTTTTCCTCACATCATTGAAACAATACTTAGTCTGCAGACAATACTTGGACATCCCTTAGATGTTTCCTATAATTGTTGTACCCCAGTACACGTGCTCCCTTCCTCGACTTCATTCGAACTACTATGCTCACTGTTAAAACGGCTAAATTTGTCAGAACTTGCTAGGCAGCTGGCAAGCACAGTCAACTAATGACTGAGGCTATTCCATTAGCTAGATACCACATAAAGGCTTTATACAGACAACGTAAGGGCAGTGTGACAGTGAAAATAAGAAAAACTGTTCAAAATGTCTGATTTTTCCTCAGATGTGCTGGTAAATGACTAAGAAAATGCTCCATATGACCAAAACCCACACAGTTGCACACAAGTAATTACACTTGGCATTGGCCGTTAACGTTCAGTGGGTTCTGGTATGTTGAGAAAGCGTTGCATTATGACTTGGAGCTTATGTAACATTGCCAGTAATGTGGGTTGTTGGTGTAGACTTTTCTGGTAAACGTTAGATTATTGGTGGTTTTATTACATGAATGGCTCAAGTAACATTAACAAGGATTTGAGTCAATATACCAGCAAGGACAGGAGCTTAATATAATTCCTTCAAATGAAGTAAGACCACACAAATTGTCCGAGAAAATTGCGTGTCTTGTCAAAGCCTGAGAGACAAAGTCGTGAGGAAGGCATTATTGGATCCCCTGTATTCTGGTTCTGTTACAGGCCTCTCTCAGGTTTCTCTCGCCTGCGCGCAAGCCTTTTTAAGTACTACACCTTGGTCACTGTGGTCAGTCTATGCTGAATCTGTGTCGATTTCATTTCATTTGAACCTGAGCTGAGCCGTTATCAAATACTTGATCGTGTGGGAAAACCTGAATGACTCTTTTTCATTTACATTCGATACCGAACTCCAGTTAAGTCTCGTTTTGTAGCATTTATGTTGTTGTTTTTTTCCCTCCCACAATGATTGAAAGGGAGTTTTGTATGTGTACGTGTTGTGTATTTATTGTTAGATGCTGAACATCATATTGTGGACCTGTAGTAGAGTTTCAATGACTATCAGCGTCTTCTAAAACCAGCTATTAACAGGGCTAAAACTAATCAAATCAGGGAACTATCAAATGTGGCAACTGCGTATTGTTGCAGTAATTGTGGGGTCTGGATATTGATGTATAATTGGTGCACTAATACAAAGTTCTTGACTGAAGCTGCCTTTGGGCAAGAAATCTTTGCATTCAGATAATGTTTCATGCATTTTTTTCCAGGATTTGTCTTTATACTGTCAAGGTGCTGGTTTATGTGTGTGTTTTATATAATCCATGGCATTAGATGATGAGCCATAGACTCTGAACTATTCAGCCATATGAATTTAATGTAGTGTTTTTGAGGAACATGACCTTAGAACAATCAGACAAGACCTCAAGTGTCCCTTTACTTAGCCAAGTGTCTGTGCATGGACGGACTATCATATGATGTTGGCATGAGCCAAATTGGCCACACGTTGTACGGACCAGACCAGACTGGTTTAAACAGCAGGTGCTGTAAACATTTTTAATAGTAAAACACCAGTTCATGTGTTTGCTTTTGCTTCATGAGGATGTGTCTTGCATTGCTTGCATTTGTTGCTTGTAATGGATGTCTTATATGGGATGAATAAACGCCATTTCTTTTGTGCAGTAGCCGAATTGTGTCAATCTTTAGTTCTACATGAGGACTTCCTGTCCTGGGGTTACTTGTCAATGAGGTGCAGTTGTGGCCAGATTTTAGGCTAAACATCTATCTTGAGAATCACTATATAATTTTTATATTTTATCATGGGTATTCTTAAAAAGGTATGGCCAAAAGTATGTGGATACCCATCTCTGTAGATAAACATTGACAGTAGAGTGGGTTGTACACTGAAGAGCTCAGTGACTTTAAATGTGGCACTGTCATTAGATGGCATCTTGCTGTTATTGTGAAATGAGTTCGCCTAGGCGCAACAACAGCTCAGCCACGAAGCGGTAGAAGACGCAAACTTACAGAACCGTGCCGTCTCTGGAAGCAACATAAGCACAAGAACTATGTGTCAGGAGCTTCATGAAATTGGTTTCATGGCTGAGGAACTGCACACAAGCCTAAGATCATGATGCACAACGTCTGGGGTTGGGCTGGAGTGGTGTAAAACCAGTGGACCACTAGAACACCCCCCACCCCGTGCATTAAGCGAGGGACATGAAGACATGGTTGGACGAATTTGGTGTCGAGGAAGTCCAGTGGCCTGCACAGAGTCCTGACCTCAATCCCATTTGAACACACTTGGGATGAATTGGAACGTTGGATGTGAACCAAGCCTTCTCATCCAACATCAGTGCCCACCCTCACTGATGCTCTAATGCCTGACAGGTCCCCACAGATACACTACAAAACCTTGTAGAAAGCCTCCACAGAAAAGTGAAGGCTGTCGTAGCCGCGTATGTGTTTTGGAATAGGGTGTCCAATAAGCTCATATACTGTAGGTGTGATGGTCAGGTGTCCACATATTTTAGGCAAATTTGCATATTATGAAATGTTGATCTGGGCTGACTAAAATAGGATTCCACTGATTATTTATTTTAAACACAGGTAATGTGTTCTTCACAACAATTTATGGGAATGTTTCAGATAAATCGCTTCACACATTATTAAGAAGCTACTAAATCTACAGCACCAGGCCCAGCCGGCTCCATCTACTCTTTACCTTAGAAATACATCATTCTTAACACTTTAAGGACGTTTTTGCAATGATTTTGCATTCATGTGTAAATCCATTTAACATTGTGTGTTGGAAACCTTTTATTTCATGTGTTTTTGAGGAAAGGTTTTTTAAATGTATATTTTAGTTGCAGTCAACCCTGTCCAATAGCCAAAACAACTCCGAGTCAGATCTGCGAGTCGACTCCATTCGATCACCAGTTGCCTCAAGGAACCGACGAACGGCAAACTCGGCGTTGATGTGTTTGGTAAAACTTGTTTTTCAGTGTCAATTCCTAAATTGTTGTTTCTATTTATATTGGATCATTATTAAAGTTGAGGTAGTTTGCCAAATAAATGAACGTTTCCGAGTTAGCATGTGCCCGCTCGCTGTCTAGTGTTAGCCACATGTTTATATCAGTTGGGTTTTAGCCGTTAAAACACTGTTAAACCTCGGCAGTCTGATGATGTACATGCTGCTCATTTTATACATAAATACAGTGTATAAATGTCTCGATTTTTCTGCTGTTCAATTACGAAAAATCTCCTCAGATCTGCGAATCGACTCCCTTCGTTCACATCAAACAGCAGATTCACGGAACCGATTGAGACAACCGACTCTACCTTACCAGAGGAGACCCGGTGTGGATGACTCTGGTAACTTTTTTTGAATCGAGTATTTTATTTTCCAAATCAACTGCTAGGTTCATTATTTATGTTTAGATGAGGAGACCATGGGGCAATCTTTATGCAATTTTCCACCAATAGTAGGTATGAATCATTTAATAAGAAACCAAATAATTAAATTATTACAAAATAATAACCATGTGCCCAATATTCAAAATGGTGTCCATTTTAAAGAATTATGTAAGTCAAAATTGTGCTTTTACACCCGTCCTTTAGCGTTATATAAACTTTACATAAAAACCTTCACACTGATATAAAACAATACATCTGTTTATTTCACCCACACACAAGTGACATTCAGTACAGCAATATTTATACATAAAATATATATCTATATTTAAAACATAAATATATCTTTACAGAATAGTAACTAAGTGGCAGTGATTATTTAGATGAACGAGGACAACAACCATTTATATCTGCTATAACAGAAATGAGATTCATTCCCAACGTCAAATGTAACTATTAATGGAGAGAAGTATGTTGTGGTGTAAGAGGACTACAACGAATTGGGACACGCCGTTATAGGAAAATAAAAACTTAGGAAGAGTTATGGATACCGCCCCAAACGCCACGCCCGTCGTTGATTATTTTCCCGTAACCGCATGATTCGAAAATGTTTTGTTCATTTCAAATTTGTCACACGTATCAGGCTGTATATGAAACCTGATTGATTTTTAGGCTTACAAACTATTCATAATTTATAAATTCGTCACAGGATTTGCGTCAATGCTAGAAACGTACTCGAACTTGGCAGTCAGGGGAATGGCACGTCTTTGGCACTAAACAGAAATGATTGATTGATATAGAAAAGCACATGGCACAGAGAAAGAGACAGCTGAGACAAACTGAGCAGGTACAGGAACCAGCATACAGAGGCCAGGAACATTATTTAAATTAAATAAAGGAAACCTTATTCGTCAGCAGCCAATTTTTTTTTTTTAACTCTGCAGTGATGGACTGAACAGAAGTCATTTAATCTGATTATCAATGACCATTTAAAGGAACAGTTTAGTTATATATTTTTAATATTCACCTCAAACATTTGATTAGTCAAGACATGTTTGGTTTATACGATGCTAAACTGGAGGCAATTAGCCTTGTAGATCTAGTGCAGAAGCGAAAATATTTTATATATAAAATCTGACACCAAACATGTCTTGGTTGATTGGCTACATTATTTATTTATTTTTAATATTTAGGTTCCTAAACTGTTCCTATAATTGTTTCTGGCCTGAAGGCATTGAATAAAATCACATTGGTTACCTAAACACATTTTAGGCAAAAAAGCTCACGCTCTGCACCACCAAGTGGACATCATCATAACTGCACTTTATTTACAGAGTGTTCGATCACACCACCCTCCACAACCTCTCTGGCTTCTTTCCCCCCTCCATCTCTGTTTATGTTTACATCTTGATCTTGGCGTACAGCTGATCGATTTGTTCTTTGAAGTGGTTCCTCAGCTCCGTTCTCTTGGCCTTCAGGGTTGGTGTAAGGAAGCCGTTCTCCACGGAGAACATCTCGGGGTTCAGGACAATGTCTCTCACCTGGACACACAGAGGAAGAGGTACGAGTGAACATAATCCCTTTGTGAACTGCAAAACTGTCGAAAGGTATGCAGATCTCTGAACATCTCCATGAGTGTTAAAATGGAATTGTTTCTTGAAAGCTACTGCGTATTTCATGGCTGTAGGTGTGGTTCCGGCTTGGTTGGAATGAAAACCTGCACCCACACCGGCCCTTTCAGGATAAGATTGAACACCAGTGGTCTAGAGAGACTGAACGAGTGTATTCTTGACTGTATGCTATGTTTTGTATCTGAGCACTTGTCCTTGTCTTAACCGCTCATATTAAGCAACTGTGCTTCAGCAGTTAAAGTTCAAGCAAAACCGAGGTTCAATGGCAAGGGTGGTGGTTGCCAGGTTTTAAGTTCAAACCTCTTAAAAACCACAACTCTCAGCTTGGAGTAATTACAGCTTTTTTTTGATAAAAGCATTGACCGCTTTAAAGAAACTGTTCTTTTTATGGAGCAAAGGTTGAGTAATGCAAGTTTCTCACACTCAAATCCTCTTCCATAAATAAAGACTGTTCCGTTAAGTATGAAGTGGAACTATATGTCTCGTATCCAGTTTGCTGGTGTAATTCCACTTTTCTAACACTAGGAGGCAGGGCACGTCATAAATTGTCATTAGGGTAAACACGAGCACTATGCGAGTGTATGTATTTTGATGTACGTATTAAATGACCCCTTGTTGAGGAGAATCATTACTCCCTCAGTGTGTCTCACGTTTAGTATCGGCTTGGAGCCTTGAAGAAGGTGGTACTAAAAAAGGACCACGTACTATCCACCGTGAAAAGTCCCAAAAAGCGAGCAGAGTTGAGTCGAACCGTGTGCTGGAGGGGAAAAGTGCCATAAAACTAAAGAAGACACGCACATGTCTTGGCTGAATGACTACATTTGCATTAAGAAGAAAACGGTTTCTTCCTCTCGTCTTGCTCATTAGGGACCTAAATCTACGTCCAGGTTCCCGCAAAGCTAGACGTCTATTGTTAAACGCGCTACACAAATAAACCCGATTTAAATGTTCCCTCCACTCTCATGACCGAGAAATCAGGGAAGCGCGTCTGCCCGAATAGCCGACCGCCACCATCAGCTGACCTGCTCAAAGGACTTCAGGCCACCTTCTTTCCCCAACCGCACAATGTCCTCTAGAATGGCATTTTTCACTTCCTGTAGAAAAAAAAGAAAGAGGAAGTGTCACTTTAAAGCACACAAACCAGACTAACGGTAATATGGGGTTGAGAAATAAACTCATAGGGTGGGGGGTGTCACCTTGCTCTTGCACAGCTCGAGGTAAGAGCCCACAAGTCCTCTTTTCTTGGCCCATCCAGGGAGGAATTCGGGGTCTGGTACCACAATGGCGATTAAACACGCCTACACACACACACACACACGCAACGCATTAACATTTACTCTCACACACACACCTATGTTTCACTGTGTGTTGTTTTGAGGACCTGCAGACTGTCTCCATGAACGAAGATCTGAGCCACGGGGTCACTGTGGATGTAGATGTTCTCGATCTTCTCGGGAGCGATGTACTCGCCCTGAGCCAGCTTAAAGATGTGCTTCTTCCTGTCTATGATCTTCAGAGTGCCGTTCTGCGACACGCAAGAGGACATGCTTAAAGAGGGGTTTCTACACGGTCTTAACGTCAAATCTAACATGAACACGTTAATCGTATTCACCAATTCCATTACATAAGTGCTCAAACACGACCGGACTTTGCATCTAGACACGCACGTATAAGCTCTCCGGGTTGGGACAGCCCCAAATAAACCCGTAAACAGTTGAGGAACGCGGAATTTACCGGTAGCCATTTGCCAATATCGCCCGTGTGCAGCCAGCCATCTGTGTCGATGGCCTCCGCAGATTTCTCGGGATCTTTCAGGTAGCCCTGGAACACGTTTGGTCCTTTCACACACACCTAAACAATGAAAGTCAACATAATACACACACACACTCTCGGGTATAGGAATTCCACTATTTTCTGGGAACGCCCTCAGGATCGGTCTTTAGGAGTTGTGACTCACCTCGCCCTCTCCATTGGCTGCATAGTAGCTCATGTCTGCCACATCAATCAGTTTCACATAATTACAGGGTAAAGGAGGACCCACGTGACCTGAAACACACACACAGCAGATTGTGCTTGTGCATGTGGTCTTTCTGCAAGTGTCTTTGGGGGTGTGTGTGGGGTAGTGTTACCTGCCATCCAGTCTCCTGGCAGAGACATGGAGCATCCTGCAGTGCATTCTGTCTGTCCATAACCTTCATAAAACTGTCACACAGAACACACACCGTAATCACACAGGGAACGGGCACGCGGCCATCCACATGACGTAAAAGAAAACGCCGTTTGAACAGTTGCCCATTTTTCCTACTTGCAAAACGTCGACTCCGAGAACCGAACTCCCCAACATCCCAGCCATTAATAAGAATAAAGATGTGAAATATTGAGCAAATATTGACCGCGAGGAGAACGTTACGTGATGGAACAAAGTAGGTGTGGTACTTCACCTGGCAGCCAAGAGCAGCCCGCAGGAACGTCAACACAGTGGGGGACACGGGAGCGGCGCCGGTGATCATCAGCCTCACACGCCCACCCAGACTCACCTATAGGTGATGATGATAATAACAACAACAACAACAACGGTTACCGGTATTTATGGAATAGATTTAATATTTAGTGTTTTAACCTGTCCAAAAAAATTACAGATATTTAAATATACATCACTTCTTATTCACACTAAATTCCAGAAGGTTCCACAGTAATAGCATACTGTGGTAGATGCGGTTATGCAGGAAGTACTGTACAAAGCCATCTGGGATGCATCTCCATCCGTCTAGCCTGGCTCCAGTTTATTTCTCAACCCATAATGATCATTTTTTCCCCAGCTTTATCAGGAAACTTCCTGATGTGTACGCATGAATTTAGACTGAATTGAAAAGCCTTCATCATGTTGTTCCCTCTCCAGTTTCCACTTCGAACATGCCCGTGTCTTGCTTTACCTGGACTTTGCTGAAGATGAGTTTGTCCCACATGCTGTACTTCCTCACGATGCCGCTGCGCATCTCCGACTCTTTCCTCTTGGTGGCGAAGTCGAGCAGCCAGCGCTTCAGCGGCGTGTTTGCCTGCCCAAAGATCTGGACACAGTGTGGTGGTTATCACCTCGAGGGTAAACGTGTGGGGTAAACCGAAACAAGTCCCTTTTCAGTTTCCGTGTCCCAATCGTGATTATTTCTAATAAAAAAAGCTACGACCTGTTTTGACAGAGTCACGTAAAATATATTGCAGTTTAAAACCGAAATGCTTCCTTAAACTATATCTGAACGCTGCATTCAATGTCTCCTCAAATCTGAGTTCCGTAAGTGACATCATATCAAAATGGCCGCTCACAGCATCAGCAGTAAACACAGCAGCATTACTTGATAGTATTGAAATCCTATTGGCTTGTTCAGTCGGATACGGACTGTACAGTATGCTGTTTTGAGGATGCAATACGTACACATCACAAACATTTTTCTCTCACTTTGTAGCACGAACACACCGACAATCGCAAAGCGAGCGCGTTTGTGCGCATCAGAACGTGCAAGTCCTCACCTTGTCGAACATGCGGTTGAGCAGTCGGGGGACTACGGGGAACACGGTGGGTTTGAGAGTCTTCAGATCGTCCATCAGTGTACGGATGTCACCCTGAAAGAAACCGATCCTCGCTCCGTGCACCAGGATCACACTCTATACACCAGGTTGAGGATCAGAACATTTGTTTGTTTGTTTTCATTTCAAAATCATGCGCAGGATATTTGTGCGTAACTGCCAATCGGTTCATTCACAATCTGTTATTAGACAAAACACAACAACTGTAGCAGTTAAAAAAAACTGCCAGAAAAGTAAATATTCAAGATGCATTTTCCCCTCCTTTTCACAAACCCGGTTCACCGTGTATCAGAGCGCTGCGTGTTCAATCACACGTTTGTCCCAGTCTAGGACTCGCAATTATATACGTACCTCTACCACCCTCTCAAACATGTGCGCGAGGGGAAGGTATGATACGTGGATATCGGTGTGGTTGAGCATGCAGTGTATCTGTAAAACACACACACACCACACACATGCAGGGTAAATCACACTGTACCTCCATCACTCTCTCAAACATGTGAGCAAGAGGCAAGAAGGAGATGATAATGTCGTGACGATTCATCCTTAGTTTATCCTAATCTCTCACAAACGCACACACCACGCAGCAGGAAAGGAAGTAGGCAGACAATGAAAGAGGAAATGAGACAATAACTGCAGTAGAAGAGCAATAAAAGGACGTCCTCCTGTCAAACATATCACATGTATGTCATTATGAGATTATAATAAAACAGCTATACGATTATTAAGTAAATCTCTACACACACGTTTTAAACTGGACCGTTAAATATCCAAGTATGAACGCGATTAAAGATGTATTCGATTTTTTTCCCCCCCTTAAAACCGGAGTCTGTTCTAAACATCGACGTCTCGTCGCCAAACAAATCCACGCTGAACGATAGAATTTCTCCTAACACGAACACGTCTGAACCTGGGAAATCGGGAAAGATCTGCTGTACCTTCGTGATCCGGATGAAGGCGGCACAGTTGGAGATGACGTTGCCGTGCGTGAGCATCGCACCCTTCGGCTTCCCTGATGGAGTAGAATGACTCAATAACTATAGAGCGTTTAACCGAACGGAAGTCGTCTGCAAAAACATGATAAATTAAATATGTACTGTACACTCTCCATCTCTTACACGCACACACACACCTGTTGTTCCGCTGGTGAAGCAGACCAGCGCGAGGTCTTCAGGTGTAGGAGGCTGCATAAGAAAATCCATAAAGCAAAGCAAAGCAACACACATCAGTTTGCACCAGCTCACTCCGAATTTTTAATCAGCTGAAGGTTTAAAATCCTGCAATAATATTCTGCTTACCACGGGGCGTTTGTGATAAGCTCTGCCTAGGGCCTGCAAGAGACACAGTTCAGTTCAGCTTCTAAAGTGTGTGTGCATGTGCATGTGTCTGTGTGTGTTTGTGTTCACCTCCAGTTCCCTCAGGCTGAGAATCTGGATGCCCAGCTTTTCGGCTCGTGTCGTGAGCTCGCTCTCCTTCTCCTCCATCAGTACGACGGTCCTGATGCTGTGCTCTCGACCCGACACACACTCCAGCACCGTGCGTACCTTCTCCACCGTGTCACAGATCACCGTCGATATCTCGGCTAGAGACAGAGATCATGAGGAAGACGGACCGAGGCGCTAATCGAAACTAATCACACGACGCGTCATCTCTTCCAAAGAGTTAATAAAATGTGTGAGGTTTTTTTTTTATGTATTTATTCTGACTGGACAGACTATGGTGGGAACGGTCACTGGTGGCATGTTTTTAACGAAACTGGCCACGCCCTGTTGAACCCGATTGTGTGTTTTCTTACCTTTGTCTATGATGTAGCCGATGGCCTCGGTGCCCAGTGTGTCATACAGTGGAACAGCCACCAGGGAGTACGTGTAGCAGGCCAGCTCAGATATAGTCCACTGTAACCACAGCGCCAATAATCAGAATCATCATCCAATCCACTGTCAAACTAGTGGAACTATTTACTTTTTTTGCCGTACACTGAAGATGTTTGGGTTTGAGATCAAAACATGAATACAAGATGATGGGTCTGAATTTAAGCTTTCATGTCCTGATATTTACATCTAGACGTGTTAAAACAACTTTATTCTAAGCAAACGTGGACGTTCCCGAAGGTTAGGTCGTTTTCAAGGTCACTCTGGCTTCCGATGCACCACTACGGTGGACGAGTGGTTTCACGTCGCTAATGTCCTCAGGGTTGTTCGATCGCGGAAGTAAAACCAGGATCAAGTTTACAAGGAAAACCCCTCAGAAACATGATCACGTTCTGTTTATATACTTGCAAAAATGAACCTGGACAATACTGTTAACATGGACACTGTGATAATGGAGACTTCATGCTTGTGTAAGCAAATAAATCTATGCCAGCATGTACCTCGGGTCTGTTCTGGGAGAAGATACCGATGTATTTGTCTCCTTCTTTACTGTGACCTCTGTGGAGCAACGCTGAGCCAATCATCTCGGCCCTGTCTGCAACCTATACACACACACACACACACACACACACACACACACACACACACAATGTTCTAAATACAAGTTTATAATAGAGATGAGTTATATGGCAAGACATTTTAACAACACAAATATATTATTCAGGTATCAATCACATGGGTTTCCGCTTTTATCTAAAACAGCTTACAAATGAGGAAGCGCAAGTAAAGCGATATATCAAGCGGAGAACAATACGAGTAGTGC
>JAOUWY010000051.1:13454381-13464824 GCA_025728095.1 Prietella phreatophila | reverse complement strand
TAACAAAATCAGCAAACTACTGTAGCTGTTGGAGAAGCACACCTACCGTAAATACACTAACAAAATCAGCAAACTACCGTAACTGTTGGAGAAGCACACCTACCGTAAATACACTAACAAAATCAGCAAACTACCGTAGCTGTTGGAGAAGCACACCTACCGTAAATACACTAACAAAATCAGCAAACTACCATAAACATTGGGAAAGCATAACTACTGTAAATACATGAACAAACTGACAAAGTACCGTAACTGTTGGAGTAGCACACCTTCCGTAAATACACTAACAAGACAGCAAACTACTGTTGTTGGAGTACCACACCTACCGTAAACACAGTAACCAACTCACCAAACTACCGTAACTGTTGGGGTAGCATGTCTGCCATAAACACACTAACAAACAGGCAAACTACCATAACTGTTGGAGTAGTATGGCCACTCTAAATTCTGTACACATTACAAAACATGCAAAAGGGGAAAAAATCTATTTCACAGTTTTTACAGAAAACACTGCACGCGCTACCTCTTGTGTCAAAGCATCGTTTATAGAACTGAAAACAGAAGATCTGATTGGCTCATTGTCCTCTTCATGTATGTACAACTCAGGAAGCCCCACCCCAACGCTGTCTGCCACTGGGCTGTGAGGTTCTGGGAGTTTGTCATTCAGTATGCTTGACCATTCCCCATATATCCCCTCATCACCAGGTGGATCTTCTGATTGGCTGGTCTGCATCATGGGCTCTTGGCATGGTTTCTTTAGGGTTAACCTATCAGGTGACACTAGCACACAGGTTTTAGATGACTCGTCAGCCAGTGGTGTGCAAGGCTCCATGTTTTCCGCCTTCTGCGATAAATGATTACAGAGGAACATCATCAGAATTTTGTCGTAGGGGTTTGCATCGGTTATGAGTGTCGCTAGGTCTCGGCTTTGTTGCTGTTCTGTGGTCGGTGTTTTATGTCCGGTTTCCTCTGCTTCTACGGAGTACAGCTCTTGATTCTGATCTGAACTCAGCTTCTTTTGTAACCATGTCTGTGCGGCTGGCAAATGATTTCCGCTGTTAAATAAGTGGGAGTGGTCTGTCACAAGAGAGGCAGGGCTGTGTAGAAGAGGTGGGGCCATAAGAGGAGGAGGCGGAGATGAATTTGAGATCATGGAGGAGTACTGAAGTGTGGTTGGTGCTTGAGTGAGCAGTGGAGGAGTGGGTGGGTAGGTACTGGGACAGTGGAGGATGCTAGGAAGTGGTGGTGGAGTGGGCGGGGCGGGAGTGCTACAGGGAGAAGGGGAAAAGGCGGTGACGCCCAGAGTGAGAGACAACGATTCACTGGTGACCTCTTGGAGGTGGGGGAATGGGCCGGAGCCAAGGGAAGCAGGATGGGGCTTATAGAATTGTAGAAAGAGAGAAAGAATAATAAAGTGATGGAAAAATTAAAGAAAGTGATTGATTTCGCAGATTCTTTCGCTCTTGAATAGCCTCACCTTCTGCACCCTGTAGGTTTCTACATGGTGACTGGGACTTTTAGAAGGGGATCCCTTTATGACATCGACGTATGAGACGGGGAATATCCCCTGCTTACTGGAGCCAGGGATCCTCCCTTCATACCAGTTCTTATCAACCTTCCTCAGCAAGATCACTCGCTCTCCCTGCAAAACGCACACATATAAATAGTACTGATCAATGTGTAAGGCGGCCACACAATATACTACCACGATGTTTGAAGCAAAAGTACAAGTTAGCTAGTGTCTGAGGTAAATGATTTAGCTTGCTCACAGTTATTAACCCTCTACTGCATGAAGTATTACAGTTACATTAAAAAAATGTGGGTGTGGCTGGTAAATTGTTGCCGTATGACAACAATGTGCGATAGTGTAATGTATCATATATACAAAAGAGGTTTTTTATGCCAATTAGTATGCGTGTAAAAATTCTAGAAAGGAATTTCAGTTGTAAAAAGTACGTGATTGGATTTACTCACTCAAAATACATACAAGTTCATGAATGCACATACCACAGTTCCATTACTGCATTTTGTAGCCATATGGCAACAATTACATTTTACCACTTAACAAAATACTCAAAATGTATACACTTGTTTAAATCACAAAAAATACATGTTAACTGATCTCAGCCTTTTTCCTTTAAGTAGTTTTGCCTAAATATTGAAAAATGTATCAAATTTTGAGAGCTCTGAGATTGCAAAAAAAGGAAGCGCAAACAGCACTTCCTGGTCATGTGAAATGGCCTCTTTTTTTTTGTTAAGTCACTGTTAAAGCCCCCTTTTTCCAGTTACATATGAAAATAGTATTTTTCTATTACTGCCTGTCAAAAAAATCTAAGATAAATTCATTGTTGCCATATGGCAACGCCATGCAGTAAAGAGTCAATGTTAACATTTCCCTCAGATGTGTTGGTCAATTACTAAGAACAGACTCCATACTATTACATTTGCATAGTTACACTTAGCATCGACCGCTAATCCAACTCCTATGTGTTCCGGCATTTTGAGAAACACCAACATCACCAAAAAAATGGTTATTTCTGAAGCATAAACGCTACAGAGAGAGAGAGTGTGTTCACGTGGACTTTTCTGGTAAATACACAGAACGCATGTTAGTGTGCATCTCTTGCCTTCCTGAGCGAAAGCTCCACGTTGGTGTCGGCATTGAAGTTGTAGCGAGCCACGACCTCTCCCATCTCCCGGAGCTGGGCCGGAGGAGGAGGACGCACCGGCTGCTTCCTCTCCGGAGACACAACTTTCTAAGAGAGACAGAAAAACCACAAAATAGAGATTTGGGTTTGTTTTTTTCAGGTTACCATGATGTAGTGCAAATAAATAAATAAATCAGCAAAAATACTGTACCTGTTTCAGTAAATACACAAACAAATGAGAAAATCCTATACTCTGCAAAATGTCACTACATTTATTAATGCTGTTTATTAGATCTATAAACACACCTCGACGTAAGAAATAGGGAATATCCCGATGCGTCCTCTGTGCTCTCCTTCATACCAGTTGCTGTCGATCTGTCTGACGATGTTGATTGTATCGCCCTTCTTAAAAGAGAGCTCTCTGCAAAACACACACAGAACATGTTTTAAAGTGTCATTTAAAATGTACACCGATTCAGTGAGGCATCGTTACAACATTTACAACATCCACTGGAAGAAGATACACCAGAGAGGACAGCTGGAACAGTATGATGTCGTAACCGTGCGCCGGAAGCATGCCGTTTTTGTTTAGCGTGTACTTACTTGCTGGTCTGAGCTTTAAAATCGTAAATCGCCCTGGCAGACTGTCTCTGATGAAGAAGAGAATACAATATGAGATATGTCATCTGTTTAGAGGACACCTACAGTAGGAGACAATCAGAGAGCTCTCACTTTTCATTATATTATTTATTTATTACAGTTGGGTCTAATACGTTCTAAGAGGCGAGCGTGTTTATTTATTAGCACCTCGATTAGGGTTGTAACACAGGAACAGAAAAACAGAGAGGTAACGAGAACAGGAAGTACTGACCATATAAGGAAGGTAGATTAGATAGATAGTTAACATATCTGTTAACATTGATAGAGCAGATGTGACAAAAGAATAGATTGATGAAGTGATGCAGAAAAAAGGAACTTACTCTAATGAATCCTTATAATCGTATAGAACAACATAATAAAGTTAAAGGTGTCGTTACCTCTCGATCCGGAGTTGGTTTTCTGATCTGAGGCGCGAGGCGGCCAGCATCAGAGCCCTGATCTGTAAATTTACACATCATAGGTGTCAGAAAGGTGAGACGGCATGCCATGAAGAAACCATTTAAATGAACATGGCGGGGTTGTAAGAGAAAGGTGAAGCACTGGTGGGGGAAAAAAAAATAAAAAAAGAATGATGGGATAAAACAACTGCAAAGCAAAATCAAAAGCGTTTATTTCACTTTTAGGCATCGTGATGTGCGAGAAATCATTCCAGTACATTAAAAATAGTGGAAACTTTTCTCTAGCTGTTTGTTTTATCCAGTTGATTCAGCACATTTAACTGCATACACCCAAACCTGAAACAAATGAATGGTATTTTCTCTAACAAACACATTTTTTTATTTTCCGAAATACCGACATCACTGAAGCAACTGGAAAAACTTTACTTACACTGTCACTGTACACAATCACACTTTAAAACAAGTTACACACATACACACAGCAAAAAACTCAACACTGAATCAAATGCTGTTACGTTAAACAACTGATGAATGCAAGACCTTGTATATGCAAAAACTGATGGACCAAAATGACACGAAACGTACGATATGTACATGCATTTAACAAACATAACACAAATGGATCATGCTTCTTTCTTTTTTTTGCCTCTTTTCCACAAAACAAGCTTACAGATCATAATTCGTAATCTGAACATATTTTATATTTATATTATAAACCAATAAAACGTGAGGAAAAAGATTAGCAAGAGTAGAACTGTGCTGTGTCTAGTTTAAAAAACCAGCAGAAAAGAGGCAGTGTTTCAAACAGACCAGCACAGCGAGTTTGTGGGAATGACAATGGGACCATGCAACTTTGGCAATAAGGGCAAGCGAGGAAATGTTAGTGCAGCTGCACCTGAATAGTAGTGTGCGTTTGAGCTAGCATTAGTGTGCTGGTTGTTGTTGGAGGCATCTGCGTGGTGCGGCTGCGGCTGCTGGAATGAGGCACTGTGGTAATGCTGGTAGTGGTGGGAGGAGGAAGGGGAGTAAGTCCCCCGCCGACCCCGCAGTGACGAGCTCCTTTCGGGAACTTCTGGGACCAACTCCTGCAGTAGCCGACGCAAAATGCTATCATCTGGCAACCGAGCAGCTCCCAGACCTTTCTCAGCCCTTAAGTGGTCATAAATGTCCTGTAGCGCAGCATCTAAAGCCTCATACATCGCTGCCTTTGACTTGTGGTGGCCGGAGCGACTATGGCGCCGCTGGGTTGGTGGGGAACCCCGCTTTTTGCGGAAAGGCACCGGACTGACTAGGAAGGCCAGCTTGGAAAGGCCTGATTCGCTGGGTGACTGCTGAAGCAGTGGAGGCGTGATGGTGGCGCGGCTCTCTTGCTGTGCTCTTTCATGCTTAAGCATAGTGGTGAAGCGAGTGTAGGAAGCCGGGCAACGCCCCTTACATGAGCTGATGAGGTGGCGGTGGTGGTAACCTTGACTCTGGCCCAGACTCTGGTGGTGATGGTGGTGGTGGCTGCTGTGGTGACGGCGTCCGAGGTGATGGTGATGATGAAGGTGGTGGTGATGGTGTCCAGAACCACAGAAGCTCTCAGACGACGTTAGTGAGCAGTGGTCCAAGTCGCTCTCGCTGCAAAAGGAAGATCCTTCTATCTGAACAAAGTCACTCAATTCAGATGCGCAAGCATCCTGCTCGCTGTCCAAGTAGTCATGGTGCTGGTGCTGGTTCTGCCTGACCACCGGAACAAGGTTGCGATCTTCTGGACCTGGCCGTGGTTGGCCTTCTGGGGGACTTCTCGCCCTTTCTGGAAGGTCTTCCTCCTCCAGGAGTGACTCTACAGAGAAACGGCGCTTGGGGCAACTGCTGGCTCGAGAAGACCCTGGTGTGGTGGTGCCTGACGGAGTGTTATCTTCGCCGAGATCCGGCATAGACTTGGACTTTTGGATCAGCTGCTCATACGCCGAGATCCGATTGGGCACCATGCGCTGTGGTACTTCATGCCCACATGACGCCCATGAATGGAGGCTCTTCTGCTGCTGCTGCTGTTGTCGCTCGAGTTCCAGGATGCGGGCACGGACAGAATACATTACCTCCGAGGGCAGAAGCTGTGCACGGTCGATGTGGTGCATCGTCTTGTAAAGCTGCAGGAATCCTGGTGTATCGTGGGCCATTTTGCGCCGACGATGCCGACGTGCTCTAGGGGACGAATTAAGACTCTTTGCTTGTGTCTGCTGTTGGCGTGCTCCGCCTTCACCAAGCAGCGATCCGACGCTTTCCGAGCGATTGCCGTTCATTCCGACGTTACTGTCCGAGAGTAAATCATCACAGCTGCGAGACTTGAGGCAAGGCGAGGAAGCGCCTGCTTCCTCATCCTCCAAGCTGCTCCAAGTTTCAGCACTGTCCTTCTGGCACACCTGCCAACCGTTCTTGAAGCTGATAGATTGCTTGGAGCTGCGCAGGGTGGATGTGGAGAGGGAGAGGGTGTCAGAGGAAAGGTGGGAGGACACGTGGTCCATACCTGGGGAGCTCAATGATGGAGAGAGAGACTCACAAGTGCCTCCAGCTGCAGAGGCAGCAAATGCAGCATGCCAAAAGAGAGGAGACAGGAGCGGAAGTTAATAGGTTCAACAGGAAGAAAGAGAGAGTTAGTGTGGTTCTAAGAACATTTGAGATGAAGAGGCAGCGAGATCATACACAGAAATACAAGAAAGTGTGGTGCAAATGACAGAGAAAACATCAGAATACAATCATTTCTTGAAAGTAATAGAAGGGAAGGTTACAAACATTAATTTAGATATATCTCAAATCTATTTTGTGACATTGGAAGAGGCTAAAGTCATGAGAGCAAATAGAAAATAAATGAACAGCTTAGCAAGACAGCACATAGCTCGAGCCTGTTATACAGACAACGTAAAGGCACAATGATGGTGAGAACGTCGGAATATCGGCATGCGCGCTACGACTTGCTAACTCTGATCTATCAAAAAGAATCAACTTCCGAAGGTGCGACTACCACAAGAGTGGGTCGTTTGTGTGAACACTTTTCCCAGAAATATCGGTAGTGGTAGTCACCTTGGGACTTGATGATTGTCTCTGTGTGTGTGTGTGTACCTTTTGCTTTTGCAGGAGAGGAAGGCGAGGAACGTACAGTAGGTTTCTTCAGACTGCTGGATTTATAGGGCTCGAGTTTCGAAACTGGACCAGCATTCTGCTCATTTCCTGTGCTCTGCTGAGTGACAAACGGCTCAGACTTCCGTCTCTTCCTGTAGTCACTGGTGGCACCACAAATACCAGAACATCACAAAAATTGTTGATGGATTCCACTACCATCTTGTTGAAAACAGGACAACATCCACCAACACATTGTATTAGTACTAAAATAAAATAAATGCCCAGTTCAGCTAGACATTGTAGTGCCTATTTTATGCTCAAGTTTCAACTGGGACCCGGGACTCGCCGGTGATTTTGTAGGTGCTCCACTGTTTCACAATGCTTAACACAAAGGGCAATCTTATAGTCGGGTTAACAACCATCGATCCGATTTTATAGTCCAGCCTGGTATACGGTTTGGCTACTGAGGGATGCCACTCGGTTTTTGTCCAGTGAGCAGCCAGCTTGAAAAGTACTACAGAAAAAAACAACATTCAAGTGCAAGTCTTTGAGCTCTGAGATAAAATATTTACACACCATTCTAGAGGCATACAAAAGCACCATGACAAGCGGTATGTCCGCAACAATAGCGGCTAATATAGTTCAGAGATCAACTCTACAGCGATTGAAGGATCATTGAATCCTAATGAACTGAGCTGAGATGAATAGAGAACAGCAGGGGGGTCATGGACACAACACAGTGACACACACACACACACACACACAAGCAAGCTTACTTGTGTTATAAATTCCTTATGCAATTATGCACAGTGCAAATGAATGCACAAACACCAACACACACACACACACACACACACACAGGAATATAATGAAAACTTGATGGCTAGTAGTTTAATGGGTACACAAGCTGTTTTATGACTAAGGAAGCAGGAAGAAAAGATATAAAAAGGGACAAAGAGAGGAAGAGAACTCACCTGGAGGCACTCTCAGGCCGCTCGGAGGATGAGAGATAGAGAGACGTCTAAAAAATAAACAAATTAAAAAAAAAAGGACACACAAAAGAAGACAGGAGTGAGATGCGCGGAAACAAAGAAGCCCTGATGTTGCTTTTCAGCACCGTGCGACGCTCAAAACCTTCCCCCTCTCCTTACACACGGCTGTATCTCACAATAGTTCCACCACCATCCCAACCGCCCCCGCCAATAACACTGTGGTGATGACCTTTGACCTGCTTTAAGAAAGGCAGAGAGAAGGTCTTGAAATATCCATGGTAACCATACACAATTCCGGGTGCTTCTTTTGAAGAAATCCGGCATGCACGTGCGACTGTTCACAAACGTTTCACATGGCACTCGAGTGTGACTATGCGAGAGCCACGATCGTCCTGCGAGATTTGCTCCTCCTCCTTGATCGATTTTCACCGGTCAGCATACGATTGATCCGGGATGCTCCAGTGTACCCACAACGCACTGTGAGACACGAAAGAGCTGGTCGATAAAAACGCATGGGTGAGATGCGCTGAGCTGGTCAAGGAGTTCCACTGGCTGATCATTTGGATGAGTAAATAAATAAACACATAAAAGGTGCACAAATTT
Source organism: Prietella phreatophila (assembly GCA_025728095.1). Classification (NCBI taxonomy): domain Eukaryota; kingdom Metazoa; phylum Chordata; class Actinopteri; order Siluriformes; family Ictaluridae; genus Prietella; species Prietella phreatophila. Next base: position 13,456,421 of record JAOUWY010000051.1, on the reverse strand, counting down.
CCATACGCATTAGAATAATTTCACTGGATAAAATTCCCTAACATTACTAATAAATGAAATGTCCAGAAGAGCATCCAGGACTTCCAGAGAGCCATTGTTAAGCATTTGAGCAAGACCCCTAGAAACTGGATTACGCTTTGGATAAAATGTAAAAATAACTGCGATCTATTAATATGGTTATTTCTGCCACCAAACAGCTGTACGTGTGGAAATTGTTCATTTCGTCCCCCTTCTGTTAATTAAAATGAGACTGCAGTACAATTTTGTTGTTTATTACTTTAAACGCGTGGCTTTCATGTACTTTGATGGTGGGATCTGATTATAGGCGGTCAAGTGTATCTGTAATAATATGCTAATGTGGATTAGTGTGATGCCAAAGCAAGGCAGGAGGAGGAGAGAAGATTGTTGGCAAGGAGAGAAGAGATGAGGTTGGATGGATGGATGGATGGATAGGAGGGAGGACGTTTGGAGAGAAGAGAAAAGAAAGCCAAAGAGTATGGACATGGAAGCATGGCCTGAATGAAGGGATGGACGTCAGATGAGAAGAAATAAGTAAGAAGGGAACAGTATAGAACAGAAGGTGGATGGAGAGAAGACAGATGAATGGATGGATGGATAGAAAAGTGGTGGGTTGAAAAGAAGAAGAGAAGGCAGATATGGGGAAGAAGAAGGGATTAAAGGACAGGACAGATGGATGGATGGATGGATGGATGGATAGACTGAATGATGGAAGGATTGGTGAATGGATGGAGGGATGGAAGGATGAGTGGGTGACTGGAAGGAAATATTGGGCAGAAATGGATGGATGAGGGATAGATGTGGACAGATGGATGGAAGGATGGATGGATGGATGGATGAATGGAACATATATCGCTTTGCTTATTTGTAAGTCGCTTTGGATAAAAGCGTCTGCCAAGTGAATAAATGTAATAAATGTAAATGTAACAAAATATTGGGCAGAAAATGGATGGATGATGGATGGATGGATGGATGGATGGATGAATGGATGAGTGGATGAATGGAACAAAATACTGGGCAACAAAATCAGTGAACGATGGATGGATGGATGAATAGACAGTTGGATGGAAAAAATGAAAAAAGCCCAGGATGAGAAGAGAAGAGAAGGATGAAAGGGCAGGTGGCTGGAGAGCAGATGGAAGGACAGCACAACCAAAGTATAAATTGATAATTTGATGAAAAGAAATGAAGTTTAGGAAGACGATGAACAGTTGAAAGGAAGGGAAGAGAAGAAATAAGACGAAGAGGACAGAAGGTGTATAGGGAGAAGATGGATGAATTAAAGGACAGGATGGATGGACAGAGGAAAAGACTGGATACAGGATGGGTTGCAAGAAGAGATAGGATGTGATGGGTTGGAGACGAGAGAAAGTTGGAAAGAGGATGGATGGATGGATGGATGAAAGGATCTTAACTATTCTGACCTCTCCAAGCCTCATGTGTCGGAAAATTTCTTGGATGTCTATTTTTGAGTGTCGAAACTACATTCCCACTAGCTGCAGCTGTTTATGTACAGAACAAAGATGCGAATCATTCTCTATTAGATGTCCTGTTTCGTGCGAGACCTTCCGTGCTTTAACAAAGCAATTACTCTTCACTTCTCTATGTAAGCCCTATACTGTTCTTCTCCAGGGAACTTAGTTACCCATAAAGCACTGCAGGAGCTCCTGCAGCACAAATGCGCCACCAAAATAACACTCATCCTCCTGACACTTTTATTCATCTGTCCATAAAAAACCACTTTCAGAGTGGCTTTAAAAAAAAGGAATCTTTTTTAAACAAATCAGGTCCCCTCAGTACTATTAACTCCTCCCCACTTTTCAGTATTTGACCAATCAGCACACATTTACAAGTCCTGGTCTCCAGCAAGTCGGCCTGGTCTGGATGCGGCTGCCTGCTGGCCACCCAGCGCTAGCAGAAGCAGTCTCATTTCCACTCACTCACTCACACTCTCTCTCTCTCTCTCTCTCTCTCTCTCTCTCTCTCTCTCTCTCTCTCTCTCTCTCTCTCTCTCTCTCTCTC
>JAOUWY010000051.1:13264843-13282067 GCA_025728095.1 Prietella phreatophila | reverse complement strand
TGATCTTTAAGCATAATTCTGACATACTCAGAAGACATAACATAAAACATGGTCTTGTCCAGTGGGGAAATACAGGCCCCTCAAACTAGTATTACAGTATACAAGCTAGCCCTCAAACTAGTATTACAGTACACAGGCTAACCCTCAAACTAGTATTACAGTACACAGGCTAACCCTCAAACTAGTAGTACAGTACACAGGCTAACCCTCAAACTATTATTACAGTACACAGGCTAACCCTCAAACTAGTATTACAGTACACAGGCTAACCCTCAAACTAGTATTATTAAACTACTATTAACTAAGTAAGTAAGTAAGTAACTCTCTCTCTCTCTCTCTCTCTCTCTCACTAAAGTGTTACAGATCCAGTTTCTATGTGCACCCTTTGACCCTTGTGACCCTAACCGAGGGCCTGACCACTATGACGGACAGGTCTATGAGATGTATGACAACGCAGCTATCACTCGGCCCCTGTGTGAGGCAAAAAACACGACCAATCAGGACGAAGCAGTAAAGGAGTGGTTTGTGTGCGAGACTCTTGCTGACCTGTGGAGTCTCTGTGACAACGCCTCGATCTCAGGTGAGCTAAAGTGATAAATAAGGTATAAGCTTGTGCAGCACCTGCTAGAGTGTAAAGATGCATTCTGTAGTCTGGAAAATAAAATAATGTGGTTTTATATTCAGTTTAAGATGGTGTGTTTGGATTTATTTCCTCCACTCCAGACACGAACATGGAGGTGATCATTATGCTACAGATCACAGCTCCTCATCTTCTGCAGAATGTGACTGTAAATGGACATTGTAACCACAGTGGACTTCACACTGAAACACAACACAACGTCACGCTGTTGGGCTGCTGCCTCCAGAACAACGGCGCACAGCAAAAAAAAGACAAGACGTCACGATCCAGCAGCTCAAAACAAAACTCAGTTCCTCACAAAGCAAACACCTCAGAACCAGGCATCTTCTCAGCAGGATCACCTGACCTAACATCTTCTGAAGGAAAAAACTCCAGTCCTAACCCCAAGCAACACTCAAACAGAAGCCGTTGCCTTTTTCACTTCAAGGACATTGAAAGGATGTCTTCAAAAACAGGTGAAATTCCTGATGATTTAGTCAACTCAAGTCATGTTTTCTCGTGCTATAGATCTTTAAAGGCCTCAGCATGCGGAACTTGACATGCGTAGATGGCGTTCAGCTGGCTTCCACAAACGATATGATGTAAATACTCAGCTAACGAACATTGTTCAGTGTTGTGCGCAGGTCAGCTTGGTGAACTCTGGAGATGAACATGCTATGCCTGTGATTGGTTGTTACAAATAAGGCATACCAAGCATTGCATAACTTGGTCAGGATCAGCATGCTGAACCCTCGATTTATATATCTGTCTCATGTACCACCTGAAGTTTGTACATAATATTAATCCTGTACTCATGGAAATTGTCACAAAGTTTTAATAGCGCCACCTGCAGTACTGGAGCACTCGTACGTAACTACCAGTACGAAACCATGACGATTATGCAAACTTGTATGACGTTTTGTAGGCGGCGTCTTCACGTGAAGTATGCTCAGGCCTGTCCGTTTACACTCTGGATTCTCATTAGGGCAATATCTCCAGAATGAGCAGTTTACTGTTTGATATGGAATTATCATCGTAAGCAACAGACAAATTGATTTGATTTTGGAATTGATCCAAACAGGGTCAAGGTGACAGAAAGGTCAAATATCTGAAAGGAGTAGACCGTGTTGTTGGAAATGGCAGCATTCTTGTTGAGTTCTGTTTGTTCTATATTGTTTTTATGGCATTGCACAACTACCCTATTCTGACAGTGGCAGCGAGTCAGCATGACAATTCAGAGTTTTTGTTTGTTTGTTTGTTTGTTTATGCTACTTTTTTCTCACAGTTCCAATACCAACTAGCTAGTTAACATTATGGCTATGCTCCCTCCACATTCCAAAGTCGCATGACATCAGGAATGCCTATGATCACCAGTGTGAGAATTAGCTATTCTAAATCACCCTACAACTGACTGACGTCGGACCAAGGATGTATTCCCACCTTGTACATGTGATCCCAGGATAGACCTCAAACCTGACCACGATAAGCTGGTCCTCAAGATGAATGAATGATTCTCTCTATATACTGAGGACGGCTTGTATGGCCTCACGGTTGGCTTTTCTTTCAGCAGTGAAATGTGACTCAATTGCCTTCATGCTGGGTTTCAGAAACTTCAGGATCTACTGTAGACTCCCACAGGACAACGGCCCACGTATTCAATATCAATTTAGCTCTTTCTGTCTTCTCGACACTCCCTCCCTACCTCTCTATCCTCATCGCTCCTTATATATCGAGTCTAAAGGTTAGCCAAGGCCATTTTTCATCCTGTCTATCGATTCTGGCAGGGACAACGACAGCACCGCTTCATATTTCACCTCTGCTTGCTGATAAATTTATCACCTCGATGCGCTGAGAGTCGGGCTGCTGCAAAGCCACAAATCCCTTTAGGCAGTCCAAGTCATTTAGGGAGAGAAAGTTAGCGTGGATTCGGGAAGTTCCGAGAAAAGAGTGTGAAAGAAATGAGGGTTTATTCTGATTTATGACAGAGACTATTTTCCAATACCTCATCTGCTCTTACAAAAAAAGTTGTAATGTAAAAGGTTTTTTTTAGACATGTTTATGTTTTGTTTGTTTATGTTTCACACGTTTTTCACAAGTGATTTTTAAACCATTCACTCATTTTCCGCTATGATTTTTACTCCATTAATTTTCACGTTATTTTTCCCCCCGCATGATTTGTTTATTTTTACTTTAAAATTTTCATGTTATCTTTTTGAATTCACTTGTGCAATTTCAGAGCGTACGAAGTTAAAGCACACCTTCGCGTGTTACTTACATAATCAAGACGATTACACGTGAAATTTATGAAATTTATTCCATAAGGGTACTCCTAACCAATCATCTCCCTGTGTTCTCAGCGAGGCGGTGGAATGTCTGTACCATTGTGTGGTTGGTTCTGGTGCTAATGGTGGTCATATTGGTCCTTCTGGGAGTCAGGGATCAGGTCTTTAAGAACAGATGCTGCAACAAAAGTAAGTCTATTAACCTTTGTCAAAATGTGAAGCTAAAACCGAGTCTACTAGAGCCGCTCCTTGGCTTGATGAGCTGTGAGAGGACACTAATCCCACCTCGCCTCTCTAACTATGTAGAAAAGGTGATACCGGTTCTACTACCTGCCAATCAGCCAAAGACGTTTTCCAAACGCAGAGTAAAATGTGAGTCGTTTAAATACTTCCAAACGCATTGGTGAACCATTTGAGCAGATCTGGGATCTGGAGTGGTACCATCAGGGGCACATCTTTTGTACCTTTAGTAAGTTTTTTTTTTTTTTAAACCTGTGACGGTCCATGTCATGTACCTTTAATTAAATTAACATTTCTAGGTGAAAAATACATACTAAAAGTACAAGCGATGTTCCCGTCATACCTTTATTTCCCACATTCAACAGCAATGCAGATAAGTGAACTAGGTGACACATTACAGGAAGTTATGAAAAAATACTCCTATAATAATTCTCTTATGTTGTTGTTTTTTCAGCTTTAGGTGATTTGCCTGATGATGTATCAGCGTTAAGTATAGAAGGTAAGTGTGTATCTGTGTCTTTGTGCCTGTACAGGGATATATTTGGTGGCTCATCCATACTGTAGGGGTGGGTTTGTTCAGAGCCAAGCTATATATTACATCAGCTGTTTATTAACAAATCCTGACGTTCTCATTCACAATCCATACATTTTAAATTCTTTGTAAATAGTAATTAACCCTTTTGAGTGAGCAATGATTTAAGAAAACGTAGGTTTTTAAATGATATACGGTCATGTTCCATTGGTTTGCTCGCCTTTCTAGATTGTATTAAACTCCTTAATGTTATTATTCCGTGTGTGGGGGTGTGGGTGTGTGATTGTGCCCTGCGATGGACTGGTACCCTGTCCAGAGTGCACCCCGCCTTGTGCCCAATGCTTCCTGGGATAGGCTCCAGGTTCCCCGTGACCCTGAAAAGGAGTAAGAGGTAGAAGATGGATGGATGGATGATATTATTGCATGTTATAGTGGTCAACAAAGGGAACTGCAACAACTGCCTATAGAGGCCCATTGGGGGGGAGTCACACTGCCCCATGGTCGGAGGAAAAAGCAATTAAAGACAGGGTTGCCAGGTTGTTATGCCAAATTGGGAAAGTGTACATTTACAATGTAGTTGGGATGAAACCTGAAAAACCCTGGTTGATATTCCCTCTTGTGTGTGTGCATCACAAATGGGAAACACACTTGCTGTATTGAAAACAGTTATATCTCAGACTGTGCTGCTAGACTGTATGCTGTTGACTCTCAATTCCTTATCACAGCATTACTTTCAAAATTCACTAGACAATAGCCTATAGCTTAAATCAAGTGTGATAGCTTCTTGTCCTGACCTAGCATATTCCGTGGCCAGGGGCTGCTCCTGGACTTTTGGAAGATTTTCGTAGACACAAAAAAGAAAGCCAATCCTTTCTTCTATACCCTCCGGACGTTTACAGCATGTCTGCGCTAAAAGACAAATCCTATAAATAAGTAAATCTGTACACAGAACTTTGAGGATCACATGAAAGGAATCCACACACGTTTCAGTCTTCTCCGTAAGACGTGTTCTAGAGAACAAAGGCTTTCTTAGGACGGTGAGCGTGAACATTATGTTTCTATCAAAACTGACAGTCTTTAAAATGTCTCCGTCACACATCTGTGTGCAGATAAAGAACTGTTCTTGGAGAAGACACTATCAGATTACTCAAGAGGTAAGAAAAAGGCGCTAGTTTTCTGATGTAATCGCTAAAGATAAATAAATAAATAAATAAATAACTTCTAGGCCCTTTCTTTTGATATTTGGGACCTGTGGATCTTAGCCATACATGCCTGGGGTCAATCCAGGATTCTGTTTCTATATTAAAAAAAAAGAAAAAAAAAAGCACTGATCAGACCCGAGATCAATTGTTAATCCCTATACTTATAGTCTAGAATTAGTTTTAATACTTGAACTTAAAATTTAAGACTCTTAATCTGAGTCTTGGCTTCAATACTCTCAGACCTGGGCCTGTATGTATAAAACCTCTCAGAAATGCTTTTAAGAATAGTCTTAAGCTTTGACTTATATGTGAAAACATTCTTATTAAAAGAGGACTTGTGTAAAAGTAAGAGCTTGAAGCTAAAAGCAACTCTAAGTCTAAGACTGACTATTAAGTGCTGACTGAGGTGGCAGTCTTAATTAATGTCTTAATTAAATCATGAATAAATGGTGTCATGCTGCTGTGATGTTACCCTTGCAGGTTCACTATTGGCTGATTGAGGTTGAGGGCATCCATTTTGGGTTGAAATCATTGTAGTCCTTAGTTCATGCCACCTCAGTCAGCACTTAAGAGTCAGTCTTAGACTTCTTTATATACTCTTACAAGTCCTACTTTTTACACTTAAGTCAAGGCTTAAGACCATTCATAAGACTATTTCTGAGACGTTTTATACATACGACTCCTGGTCTCATTCGTCAGAGTCTTGTTCTGAGTCTCGATACTTACAGTTTTGGTGCGAGTCTCATTGTTCAGTGCTTTGGTCTCAGTTAGTCAGAGTCTTGGTCTGAGTCTTATTACTTTTAGTCTTGGCCTGAGTCTCATTACTCTTAGTCTGAGTCTGAGTTTATTTTGTCAGAGTCTTGGTCTGGGTCTAATTAATCTTGGTCTGAGTTCAGTTAGTCAGAGACTTGTTCTGAGTTTCATTACTCTTGGTCTAAATCTCATTACTCTTAGTCTTAGTCTAATTAGTCAGTCTTGGTCGGAATCTAATTATTCCTAATTAGAATCTTCGTCTGAGTCTCATTACTCTTAGTCTTAGTTTAATTAGTCAGAGTCTACATCTGAGTCTCATTACTTTTAGTCTGAGTCTAATTACTCTTGGTCTAAATCTCATTACTCTTAGTCTGAGTCTAATTAGTCAGAGTCTTACCCTTGGTCTGGTTTGGTCAGAGTCTTGGTGAGGTCCTTTCTGTTTTAGAGCTTCGTACTAAATTCATACTTAAGTATTCTTACTTCCAGGTCATGTAACATCTCATCAAAAAAGAGTCTCTTTGGCTTCCAGAAAAAGTTTTCTTCAGGTCTTTCAAGAATCATACAGGAGAGGTGAGCGTTTGCCTGTGACCCTTTAAAACTGACAGTAAAACCTGAATGATTCTTCTTGATTTCTGATTCATCTGTTTAACCAGGCCTCTCTCCAATTCCTGAGCTATCTCTGACAGGTATGGCATGAAATTCCTTCATTTACACATCACGCTCATCATCAGACCAGATTGTAGCTAGAATACAAATGCGTAATTTCATATCACTACATTTCTTTTCGAATTATCATACATTTGGTGTTACATGTGCATGTGTCATGTCTCAGATGTTTCACTGAGAGAAAATGAAGATGAATATGATGAAGAAGCGCGTTCTGATGGTGGAATTACAGAAGAAGGTTGGTAATCCTCTTACAAAGAACATACAGATAAATAAGATCTTGCAAATGGCTGTCGTCTTTAGTTTAGTTAATTTTGAATTCTCAAACTTTAATTAATACAATTTACATGAGCACATGAAATGTGGTAAAGTATTTAGAACGTAGATTCTTAGATGTGAATAAGAGACAATTACTGGGATATACTGTAGACAGAAATAAAAAGTCTTATTAGGAAAATACCTCATAAATAAAGAAACCCCTTACAATAATAATATACAGATGGGTGACAAATTAAAGAAAAACAACAATATAAAATGTGTTAGTAGGTGTTGGGCTTCAGTGCACATCGGTGTAGGTTCGTTTTCCTTTCGTTTGTCAACTGTTGTCACCACAGTCTTGGTCTAAGTCTAATTAGTCCGAGTCTTGGTCGGAGTCTAATTAGTCAGAGTCTAATTAGTCAGAGTCTAATTAGTCAGAGTCTAATTAGTCAGAGTCTTGGTCTAAGTCTCATTACACTTTATCTTGGTCTAAGTCTAATTAGTCAGAGTCTTGGTCTAAGTCTCATTACTCTTTATCTTGGTCTAAGTCTAATTAGTCCGAGTCTTGGTCTGAGACCCATTACTCTTGTTCTGGTTTAGTCAGAGTCTTGGTCAGAGTCTAATTAGTCAGAGTCTTGGTCTAAGTCTCATTACTCTTGGTCTGGTTTAGTCAGAGTCTTGGTCTGTGGAATAAATAGCACGTACAGACTTTTTGGATTGATGAATGTAAACTTATATGTAAATACATACAGTATAAGTAGATAGTGATATTTTTATTGTATATATTTATGTACTGCATAATTTCTTTCGCCAGTTGCTCATAAAATAGACTTATTTATGTAATAATAATAATAATAATAATAATAATAATAATAATATTTAAAATATCCTGAGAATATGGAGAACTCTAAACCCATCAACGCTTTATGTAGTGTATACTTAAAATGACATTAAAAAATTAAGGTTTACAAAAAGATATGAAAGATATTTCGGTTTTAAGGATAGAGATGTGGGTGTGTTTTGTCTTGCAGAGTGCGAGGTGTGTCTGGACATCCCTGAAACACCAGCAAACATACACTCCGAGAACTTCAGTGAGTCACTTCAGCAAGTTACTTCTATAGAACTACTGTAATTTAGCTTATCGGGCATACTTTTAATTACCCCTTTTTTCCCTTCTTTCTTTCTCTGTACTATAGCTTTCCTGCATCATCGTAGCCATCCATCTGTGGAAAGCTGCCATTAGTCAAAAAGTCCAACTGGAAGGGATTATAAAAAGATGTCCAACAGTATAATTCCAGTGCTATTTTTAAGCACACATCACATTAATTTCCCCTCACGGCTTATCCTCAGACATACAAGAACATTAGAGGGCTCATTACGTGATGATGTTAGTTATGAATGAAGATGTACAGTATCAACGTCTTCGTATTTGCTGGTAGGTCAATGCAAGTCTATAGAGAGATGATAAGATGAGCTGTAACTGGCTGCATGTTTAACTTATTTACACAACATCATTATAAATACACATGCACGGCTAATTCCAGCTAACCAGTGAGATGAGAAACATAACCAAAACCTCACTGACTTGAGCACGCGTTTTTACTTCTATTGACAAATTTAATGCTAAAACACACCTGAGAAAAATATACCATAGCCATAAAACATACCGCATACAAATCATATTTTATCACCGTTTAGCAGTTTTAACTTGAACCTAATTAAGAACAATTTCAATTCTTTGAGTAACACATTAAGTAAAAAACAAGCTTGCAAATCAGAATTACATAAAAAGGAATTAAAGTTTAACATACAAATTCTATTACAATTATTATAGTTTGTTTTTGTTCACCTGCCCAGGGGCTACAGGTGGAAATTAGCTCGTAGTTAAAACTTTTGTCCCTGACAAATGAACTAAATCAACAGATTCACCACTGATCAAGTAACACGATGAATTTAGGCTCTACTACATACCAAACAAATTTAGCGGGAGATACTCAGTCGCAAAGCCACAAATTGAACATTAGCATGAGAACTGAGGTTCAGTCAGGGAGAAGCTACACAGTAATAAACATGCGCACCTCAACAGCTACCTATAAAGTCTCTAAAATGAAAACACGCATCTTGTCAGAGCTTCACATTTGAGAAGTGGAGTTAATTTCTCACATGGCCTCAGTAGCACTTTATGAGAACTGTGCATTAAGCCTGGCTAACTATCAAGAATGTTAGCTAGTCGGTTTGATAATTTAGTGTTCATAGTAGCTAGCATTCATTAGCTGGCTTTTTAACTAGCAAGCAGATTAAGCAATGAAGTTTGTATAGATCCAAAAACGTTTGTATAGCTACTAAAATCCAGTCCAGTAAGATTTGTAATATATTAGCTTGTTTGTAGAATTTAAAAACTTTATTTATTGTATGTTGAATTTATCAGAGTACAATAAGCAATTGTCTCTCAGATGCTGGAATGTCAAATTACATTCCTTATTAGTAAAATTTAAGTCACATCTTAATGTTTTTTGTCCTTAAATTTGTAATTAATGTAAATAATGTAAGTATGAAATATAAGGATGAAGAAATTGTTTAAAAGTTAGATAGAAAGTGACACAAATTGACCTCGTACCAAATTTACTTCATGTTTGTCAAACTGTTAAAAATTATTTGACAATTTCCTTATTATTTTGGTTATAAAAAATAAAAAGTTAAGTTCAGTACATGGTTGTTTATATTTCTAAACAATTTCATCTGCCATTTTGTAATCACAAAAGGAACTTAAAGATGTGTTTCAACTTTTACCCAGAGGATTTCATCTGTACCTTGGTACCATGGTCCCTGCTATAGAATTTTATACAATGCTGCAGTTTTAGAGATTTTGTAAAAAAAGAAAAAGAGGAATCATGTTGAATATCTGGTCATTTTATTTTATTAATATCGACTGTGTGAATCATTCTCTGTAAGGCAACAGCAACGTTTATAGAATTGAATATAGAGTTTTCTTGGAGTTTCTTATACAATAGTGCACAGTGTCTAAATAATATATGTTTTTCAATGTTACAAAATTACATTTAACAAAACACAGTTAAACATGAACTCGACTTCAGTGAATTATTAAAAAATAAGTCAATTTTTAGCAAATAAGACACTACGAAACGTATTTCTTTGTTCTCGAAAATAAGCCAGTAATTAATTCAGTTACAGATAAACGCATGCCGAAGATTAGAATGAAATATCCCGTCATGAATTGAAAAGTCAGTACAAATTAACAATATTTACAACGTTCTTTAGTTAGCTGGTTAGTTTTACAACGTAAATACATTCTTTATGATTACAACGTAAAGTGAGCTAGCCAAAGCCTAGGTTTGAAAATTGGAAAGGCCGATCTAAACAAATCATCGAACCCTTAAAACCGTAATCACAGACCTTTGGTAACCGTCGTGTACAGATTTTGCCAATTCGGTTGTTTGATCACCAGCCTGTTTTGTTTCTCTTGAATGCAACGAGACCAAAACAAACAAAACATGCAGCTCGTCATGTTACAAAGAAACCGCAAGGCGTAAAACTCCTCCGTCGTGAAGACTCTCCCATGGCGGAAAACGTAAAGTTACGTCGTTACAAATCACTGACGCTGGAGACTCCTTCCATAAATGTTAAACCTTACAAAACAAATAAAATTTTTATGTTTTATCTGTTATTAGTCATATGTTATGAGGGGCGTGTCCTGCCTGTACAAGCTGTTACTATAGAAACAATACCATATTAGAACGAGCGCATTGATATAACGAGCGGTGTGGTATAAGAGGTAATGCACACAGCTTTGATGAAATGAAGTGTGACCTACTGATTATATTAAAAACATCATGAAACGTAAAGGAAAATGAAATGTCATAATGCTGTTACGCGTTATGGAGTGACTTTCGCCTGCATTCGTCTGTACAATAATTAATCTTATAGTACAATATCCTATTATTACACCTGGCACTAATGTTAAAAATAACTTAATTCATTCTTCTAGAATAAGTTTTTCTCTGATTTATCTGATCCTAAGCATCTGTATGTAGATGATTTCACCGAAAAAATAAAGCTGACACATACACATGGCTTGCAGCGCATTGCGCTTTGCGTAGACACAATCACATGTACAAATCACACACAGGGCGAGTGGGTCAGTCTGTAGGAGCCGGTTCTGGTTCCGCTTCCGGTTCGGCTCTAGCCAAGGTTCTGCTGCTCTGGATGTGAGAGATCTGCAGAACCGGCAGCAGAAGTTGGAACGCGTTGTGGATGTAGGTCGTGCTGTTAGAGCCCTAAAAAGACAAACACACACACACACACGTACACACACACACACACAAGTTGCATAGTTGAATAGTTCATCAGACGAACGTAGACATAACATTTTCTCTGTCTCGTTAAAATTTAGGTCACCCACATTTTTTTTTAATCCTGCAGCTTATATCATGGCAATTCAAATACAGTCCCGTCTGAAACTATTGGAACAGAAAGGCCAATTCATTTGTTTGTGCTTTACACCAAAGACATTTTGGTTTGAGATCAAATGGTTTGAGATGAGACGAGAGTGCAGGATTTCAGCTTTTATTTCCCAGTACTAACATCTAGACATGTTAAACAACATAAAACATAAAACGTTTCGTATCAGACCACCAGATTTTTAGGTGCGCAAAAGTATAAGAACAGACAAGTCTTGAAGTAAAGGACACTTAATATTTGGTTGTATATCCCTTGCTTGCAATAACGTCATCAAGCCTGAGACTCTTGACATCACCAAACTGATGGTTTATTCTTCTGTGAAGCTTTTCCAGGTTTTTACTGCAGATTCTTTCAGTAGTTGTTTGTTTCAGGGAGTTTCTCCCTTCAGTTTCCTCTTCAGGAGGTGAAATGCTGTTCAGTCAGGTTAAGATCTGGTGATTGACTTGTCCAGTCTAAAACCTTCCACTTTCCCCTGATGATGTCCTGTGTTGAGTGTGTTTTGGATTGTTGTCTCAATGCATGATGAAGTTCTTCCTGATTCATCTGGATGCATTTCTCTGGAAATGTTCGTGTAAACTTCTGAATTCACTCTGCCGAGTTCATCATCAATAAAGATTAGTAGAATGTTCCAGAAGCAGCCATGTAAGTCCAAGCCATGACACTACCTCGACCATGTTTCACAGATCAGCTTGTATGTTTCAGATCATGAGCAGATCTTTCTTTCTTCACACTTTAGCCTTTCCATCACTTTGGTAGAGGTTCATCTTAGTTCCAGAACTTTTGTGGTTCATCTCTGCATTTCTTTGCAAATTCCAATCTGGATTCTTACTGCTGAGGAGTGGTCTGCATCTTGTATTATGGCCTCTATATTTCTGCACTTGAAGTCTTCATCGAATGGTGGATTGTGAAACATACCTTCACCCCTAATGTCAATAATTGTTGTTTTTGGGTTTCACAGCTCTCACAATGTTTGTCATCAGCTGTTGTTGTTTTCCTTGGCCAACCCGTTCCATGTCTGGTTGTTGGTACCCCAGTGGGTTCTATCTTTTTCAGAACATTCCAGATTGTTGTACTGGTTATGCCCAATGTTTGTGCAACGTTTCTGATAACTTTTCCCTCTTATCTTAGTTTCAAAACGGATCGCTTTTCTCTCATAGTTAGCTCTCTGGTCTTCATGTTAGTTTATCTTTTTTAACAACAAATGCAGTCTTTACAGGTGAAACCTAGGGCTCAACCAAAAGTGGATGTTCAGAGCTATCAATTCTTTAAACGAGCAAGACACACATGTCAGTCACATGTTCCAATATTTTGATTAACATGGAGAAAAAAAAATTGGGTAGGTTCAAACATAAGAAAGATGCCATATTAGATTGATGCTATAGATTGTGATGGAAATGTATTTTTTTCTTTAGTTAATCAAATTTAGCTTCTGAAAATGTACAAGTGTGTTTTGAAGGAGCACTGTGTACTATTGAGAAACATAAAAAAAAAAAAACATAACATTGATAAGCCTCCCAATTACATCCCTAGCCTGCTGACCTTAACTCATGCTAGAACTACATTAACCTCGTGAAACGCATTTTAAGGAAAACATCTGTTCTGGATTAGAGCGAAGCTCATTTCTGGGCTGGGAAAAAAAATAATAAACAGTAGGCAGGATTGAAAAAAGTAGCCAGATCCACTGTATGGCAGTATTGCAAATGAAAGTGTTTCTACGGCGGCTTTGAGATTCTATGATTACCAAAGGTCTAAAAGCCTGTCTGAAATTTACTGACAGCAGCTTTAAAACGAGATTAGGATTAATTGTTTGTTAGTTCAGCCAGGTCTCTCATTCTATTAAAAACCTTTTTGATGCCTGGAAATGGTAAAAATCTAAATGTATGTAATTACCAAACTCTGAAGCCTTCACCTATGTAGAAAAAGGATGAGATCTATTGAGTGCATTTTGAAACAAATAGCTCATAGTTTCAATAAACGAAGCCCTCATTAGAAAGTAGAAGTAAGATGAGGAATAAGGAATTACACAGAAGACTGTAAAACACTCCGGTTATTTTATCGTACTTTATTATGTCTTATAAAAATGTCTCAAAAATAAAACCTGAATTGTATCTCAGTGATTTAATAAGAGGGTCGGTATCATGTCAAAGCTTCGATACAATGCAAATCATCATCATTACCTCAAGCATCACGCTGTTCACCAGAGGATTCAGATCTTCTGCTTTTCTCCGACTCTGAAAGAGAGAGGGAGGGAGTGAAAACGGAAATAATGCGGAGACACAAAACTACAAACTCACTGCGCGCGCGTGTGTGTGTGTGTGTGTTCGTGTTTGGGATGCGCCGCACTCACCCCTACAGCCACGAGTGTATCTGTGAATCTGCGGGTCAGACAGCTAACCTCCTTACACATAGCGCAAGTCAGTCTGAAAAGCAAGAGGTCAAAGGTCACAAAGCATTCAAGATGGTCAATAAAGTTTTCAAAATATTACTGAATATTAAATATTATGCATGAAATACTCGGGGGCTGGGTCAGTAACGCCAGTAACCAGGCTCCGTGCATTTAGTTTTGTACGCTACTAGAAAGTAGTGCTAACTGTACACACACCTGGAAAGTATTTTGGCCTGCTGGTTCGCTGGTTTCTCCACGTCTTGTCCGTGCAGGATGAGCTCTGCCACTTTATGGAGCTGCTCTATACTCCGAGCGGTCACCTCGGCAAGACTGCTTATCGACCACTGATACACACTCTGTACACACACACACACACAGAGAGAGAGAGAGAGAGAGAGAGAGAGAGAGATAAACTTAAAGAGACAGAGAGACAAGATGAGAGAGAGAGAGAGAGAGACAGACAGAAGGAGACAAAGGAAAGAGAGAGAGACATGAGACGAGAGAGACAAACAGAAAGAGGCAGAGAGAGAGAGAGACAGACAGAAGGAGACAGAGAGAGAGAAGCAGACAAAAGAGAAAGAGACAGACATAAGAGTGATACAAACAGAAGGAGACAGAGAAAGAGTTTATAATTATATATAACATTGTGAAACAAATTGGCTCCTAGAACTGCATGAACTTGCATTGCTGTTAAGACGGAAAACACACACACACACACCTCAACCTTGTCCGTCTTGCTTTGATCTGTGATTTTCTCCATTTCTTCCGTCCCTGCTTCTTGTTTTTCGGCTGTGTCTTCCTGTCCTGTAGGGGGCGACTCAGAGTTCTCCACTTTCACTTCCTCCGTTTCCTCCTTGGTAACGGGGTTCTCCATCTCTCTTATCCAATCATACGCCTTTATTCGAGCCTGTGATAATAATCAATGTGGTGCATGTATCATAATCCATTGTGTGTGTGTGTGTATGTGTCTGAGATGAGTCTCTGATGTGAATATTAACATGGCGTCTATAAATACAGGAGTCTGTAAAACAAGTGTATGTGTGTACCTTGTTCAGTTTGTCTGGTGTAGCAGCAACATGCAGTTCAAAGAGCAGCTCCGTGAGAACACTGACAAACTCCTCCCCATCTGCAGCCAACACACACACACCAAAGAATATGAAAGATATATGACTAATCTAAATACCACAGACGTGATGAAACGATCATCTGGCTAAGCAGTTGTATAAATTCAGAATTAGGAATAGAATTAGCAAAAATAGTGGAAAAAAATTATCAAATAATCTGATCGACTGTACATCATCATCGCTTCACATACAATTAATTCATCCAAATTATACGCGCTCTGATTTGCACCGTCCCTGTGCCTCGATATTGTTTTGAAGCCATTTTTAACGCTTTTTTTAACAACCATTTGTACGCAAATTTCTTCAGATCTTGGCTAAATCCGGTCAATACGGGATAGCTAGCTAGCTAACCGCAAGCATTCTGACTAGCTATCAGAACAAAGTGACTAATTCCCCATCATTGTAAAATTTAAAAGTTAAGATTTTCCTTCAAACGACATAAGAAAAAAAAAACGCTAACTCAACAAGCTAACTTTCCAGCATGCTAACTAGCTAACTACCCCGGAGCAGTCTGAATCCTGTATGAACGTATGAGAACGGAATACAAATCCAGTTAAACGTGCACTTCTTATGGTTTTCTTTCCGACAGATGTCAGTCGTTGTGAATCTTTTTTAGAAAAAAACTAAACGTAGAACACAAACGTATAACAAGAAGTTGGCTCCCTAACTAGCTAGTGTATTAATCTTTTAATGTGCGAACAAGCTAGCACAATAAAAGTAAATGTAAAAGGTTACACTGATTACTTTATTATTTTCAAAAGCTTTATCCACCGTGATATTCCTGTTTTGAACGTGTTGCAAGGGGCGCTAACTTCAACTGAGCTCATATCGACGAAGGGCGCATCGTTCTTTTCTAACAGCGGAATGTGGGAATCGCAATCTTCTCATCAGTCTTGATTCATGAGTCGATTACGTCTGGGATGTGAATCTGGATCGGCGCTCGGGACTCACAGAGCGGGCTGAAAGAGCGAATTTGGGAATAAAGTTCACCATTTCCCCCTGAACCAGTCTCCTCCGTCTTCTCCTCTTCGTCTTCTTCTTCCTCCCTCGCTTCGAAGATCTCCTTAATCTCCATCAGCGCCTTCTTCAGGAGCTCCAACTGCTCACCATCGAGGGAGGACAGAACATCCTGAACCTGAAGGGAAAAGTAAAGGGAGCGATGCTAAAGATTAACGGCTCAAAGGGGAAAGAAAAGGAACTAGCAGGAAAATGCTAGTTTTCAAGCTTTCTGACGTGTTTTGCGTTTTCTATTCGGTGTTTAGAGTTGAAACGGTATCATAATGTCACGGGATGCTCAACGTAAATCCATTCTCGAGGACCCTATCTAGGTTTCAGTGCTGCGCTAGCTAGCCAAATCATAGGTGGTAGATAATGTTCAGCGAGAGTGAATTAGCTAGCTGACTACTCAGTGCAGGTAAAATATAATACGAGCTAGTGAGTCATATTTAAATATTTAAGCACAAGTATTTTAATGACAAGCTCTCATGGCTAAGCTAGTTTATGTAAGAACAAGCTAATGCAAGCTAGCTTTTAGAAGTGAACAGTTAATAATCTTTTATTTTGTTTAAATTCATTTCAAATCAATTTGTGAACATTTGACCTTTGTGTAACCAGTAGATAAGCGTGTGCGTCACGTTGGTGTTTGTTTTAAAATCCTGTGTGTGTGTGTGTGCATAAAACGCTCACCCTCCCCTCGCTCTCGTTGCTCAGGATCTCCAGAGCTTCCAGGTGAGACAGACCTTGATAATCATCAAACAGGATGCCGTAATGAGCCATGGGTTCACACACCGTCTGGCTGCTCAGCCCCTCGCGCGCCTTCTCTTTGGCTTCCTTCAGCATCTACAAAATACACACGTAAACATTCATTCAGGTGAAGGTGTTGATGGGCACGTTCATTATAAATGTCTTTTCTTTTTTTTTCTCCACCTCAAACAGACAAGTCTCGGGTACCTGCGAGAGCGAGACAGTCCTCTGCATGAGGATTTTGGTCTTCTTAAATCCTGGGTCGCTCTCCGCCAGGACGGTCATCGTCTTCCTGCCGATGAACTCCAGCGCATCGAGTCCTCCGGTCAGCACAGACTTCCCCTGAGAGACAGAAAGAGTGACAGTTGATTGAAAATAATTGAAGGAACGAAAAAAATAATATGCAGCAGAATGCATGAATAATTCATGACTTTGCAATGCCTACATGTGCGTCCTTTTCAGTGTAAAGTGGGCGGGGTGAATCATGGCTAAGGCTTGCATAGGCCTTACTGCTCAACAATCCGTTGTCCCTCTGACATTACTTTTATCAAAACTAGTCAAGTCTAAAACTATCAAGGACCCCTCGCTGCAGAAGAAAAGGTCCATAGGGTGGACTCAGACCTGATCTAGCTCCTCCTACCTGGGCTGGGTAGGTATGTTTAATGTGTTGTACAGCATTGTGCGAGTTTGAGGTTTGGGTTTAGGCTTATAGGAATACTTGGATCAGATCCAGCTCCACCCCCTGGACTTTTGTTTCTGCAGAAGCTATCCAAGGGAATGGAGCCTACTACTTTATAATGGGGAAGGATGACATTACGCTACATTGAAATAGTTGATACTCTTTAGAATATTAGGCCACGCCCACCTGGCCTCTATCTCCAGTTCAACTAATGATAGATAAATAGCATTTATAACACTGTGATCTCTGGGGGGGGGGGGG
>JAOUWY010000051.1:13136113-13151442 GCA_025728095.1 Prietella phreatophila | reverse complement strand
CCCCGGCTCATCATGGCTACTCCATAGCTGTCGCTGGTTACATAAAAATGATAAAACCGAAGAACAGGCACAAACATTTGTGTGGGAAGTGTCAGTAACTCCATCATTACTAATAAATCTTAAAGGCGTGTCTGTCCCAGCTATGCTGGGATTAAAAAGCGCTATACAAATAAAATTGAATTGAATTGAAATTACTAACCGTTTAAATAATGTGAACCATAGGAATATAAACAGTCAATTAGAGCTGAATAATTTATTAATTATTACAGTACAAACTCCAAATGACCACCAGGCGGCGGTAGTTACACTGTAACAGATACAATTCTATCAAAACTGTGGTCGTTAAGGTCCATTAATTAATCTAAGAAAATGCTGGCTCTTTTTTTTTTTTTTTTCGGGATTATTATTGAGTCGGATTATTTGACTCGGCTCATCAATAAGAGCCGAGTCTTTCCCAAACTTCTCACTGACATTTTTGTTTCTGAACCGGACGATATGTGCGATATTTCCTTCCCTTGTGATTGTTTACAATTAAATAAAATAAAATAAAAATAATAATAATAATCGCAGAAATATCGCTCTACGTTTTAATAAGCAATACGGCAGCCCGTACTTTGCGCCTCATAAATGCGAGTCGACTCTTCAAGTTCACTTAGAAGAGCCGACTCGCTTTCATGAGCTGCAGTTTATTATTTATGTATTTGTTTTTGTCATTTTGACCTATGGGTGTTCTTCGTGTGGTGGGGATATTTCATGTAATCTTACTCTGTCTTATAATCAACAAAATAACATTTCTTTGCAGCTCATATTTGCGAGTCGACTCTTAAGGTTCACCTAAACATAAGAATAAAAACCGGATCAAAGAGTCGACTCGTTTGTGAACGACACATCACGGGATTCTAGTGACATAACGTACACTTTATTTCTCTCTGTATGTTAGCATTACGTTTGCGATATGTCCACCTCGGGATATTTTATTTTACTGAAGATCAGGAGTCTAAGAGGTGTGCATCTTACCGGACACCCAGATGAACAGTTCACACTGGGTTATGTGACTGTAAATCATTCCATTCAAACGCTTTTGAAATTAGAAACGTGTGTAACAATGTCGTATGGAACTTTAGAATATCGACCGTCCAATGCCACGCCCACTTTATCCCGGGTTCCTAAGGTTGAGCTAAAAGAGCCGGTTCAAAGAGCCGACTCATTTGTGAACGATACATTATTACACCCAAGTGTGTCATTTTGTTCTCTCTCTCTTTCTCAAACATTGGGTCTCCAACCATATTCATGTTGATGTACCTTTTAACAAGAACGATTCCTAATAGACTTTATGATTCATGAATCATGACTCATTAGGCATCACGACACACCCTTTCTTAGCCAAAATTGTGGTGGTGTTGTTTTGTTTTGTTTTTTTTCTCCGCACATATTACAGTCCAAGCTCTGTAAAAACTAGTTATGGTGACATTTCAGAATTATGATACGAATATGAAAATAATAATAATAATAATCACATGAACTTAAAATGCTAATATGAAGCGTGTTCAGCTTGTTTTCGTCAGTTAAACCCTTCAAGCGTGCAATTTATTGTAATAATCTAAAGAATCGAATTCTTTAATCACCAACGTATAAAAACCGGCAAAAAATGAACCTTTATTTCATTCACACGATCATATTTAACACAACAGGCGGCAGTGTACGTGAACAGCTCACACAAATAAACGTACACAGAAGAAGAAGAAATGAACTCTCGCGAGACGTGAGCGGGGCGGAATCCCGAACCGTGGCTTTCCCTAAGCCGAGTGCACTACTTCGAGTGCTAGACGCCGTGCCTGCTTGTGTAAACGTAGTGCCCGGATGAAGGGCGCGAAGATGGGTTTGTAGCGTGGCTCCTGAACCCGACGCACAGCTGAGGCTATTTAAAGGGCTTCCCACTGTCAACAACACGACCGTTCTCTTAGACACTAAAGGTAAAAGTGTTCGCGACAATCACCGAGGCTTTTATAAACCCACCGGGAAAACGCACGCCGGGGTTGTGCTTGCATGGAAAGGGGGGTGGTATGGTTAGTGGATAAATTCAAGCTCAGTGCTACAGTCCGAGCTAACTGGCTAACGCTAGCTAGCCGTGGATAGAGATCCACCTGTACATCAGACTTCCTTCTTACACCAGCACGGCCCGAGCTTGGGTTGTCATCAAAGCGTTAGATGTAATAAATTAATGGTTTAAAACGTAAGTTTTATTTCTGCTTTGCACGCTTTCAAACCAGTGACTAATGTAGTCGTAAATTGTATCTTCATGACGTTACACTCGACATGTATCTTCTCTCCGCCTGTGGAAGCCTGAGTACGGGTCACGTGATCACGTCGTGGCCGCGTTCATTGACCGAAAATGTCGCGTTGGGTTTTCAAGTCGTGCTGTACTCGTTGTAATGTGTGTCCTCTGTGTTGTGCGTGCCTTCACGTTGTTGTCCCCCCCCCCCGCAGGAAGGGAAGCCAGGCTGTCATGGCGGGTGTCGGGGCAAACGCCTCTGCGAACCCCGCATGTAAGATCATGACCTTCCATCCCACCGTGGAGGAGTTCCGGGATTTTAACAAGTACCTGGTGTACATGGAGTCTCAGGGAGCGCACCGTGCCGGTCTGGCTAAGGCAAGGCCATGGTTCTCATCAACTTCCTTTCGATTAGAGGGCGATCGGGAACGGTGGTGCCTCGTACGTCACCCGTTTCCCCGTGCAACCTGACGCCCGGACGTGCTGGATCACGTGCTGTTCCGGTACAGCTCCGTGAGCTGGCATGAGTCATGCGGTGACGGACGACGCTCTCGTCTCATGTTTTTAAAGTTCTTTCTCTTGCTCTTAAGTTATTGCGTTGGGGGGGGAGAGAAAACAAACAAACAAAACGTATTTCCTTGCTACATAAGCGATTGTTGTTTCCTGTAAAGCTGAATCGGATCGTTGTGCGCGTGTCTCCTCGCAGGTGATCCCGCCCAAGGGCTGGAAGCCGAGACGCACCTACGATGACATCGATGACCTGGTCATCCTGGCGCCCATTCAGCAGATGGTGGCTGGCCAGTCGGGGCTCTTCACTCAGTACAACATCCAGAAGAAGCCCCTTAGCGTGCAGGAGTTTCGCAGGCTGGCGAATAGTGACAAGTGAGACGTTTGTGTTTTACTTCCTGACCAGTTAGGAAGTAAACCAACCCCCCTGCCCCCGCCCAAATCTTAATATCAGTCCAGGCCTTGTACATCTTTGTCATGTTAGAAATATCTTTTTCAGGTACTGCACACCTCGCTACCTGAACTACGAGGACCTCGAGAGAAAGTACTGGAAGAACGTGACGTTCGTGCCACCCATATACGGCGCGGACGTGAGCGGGACGCTGTACGACGAGGTCGGCGGCGTTAAAACTCATTTCTCAGATGTTTAGCGTGATGTGTTTTATGTATGTTCAGTGTCGGGATCTGGGGAAAAAGATTGTGTGTGTGTGATGTCAGGACGTCGACGAGTGGAACATCGGGCACCTGAACTCCATCCTGGACGTGATCGAGGAGGACTGCGGCGTCTCCATCCAAGGCGTGAACACCCCGTACCTGTACTTCGGCATGTGGAAGACGAGCTTCTCCTGGCACACCGAGGACATGGACCTCTACAGCATCAACTACCTGCACTTCGGAGAACCCAAGTTCTGGTTAGAGACGTGTGCTCTCATGCCGTGTGTTAGACCACTCGCGACAGATTAGCGCTACTAGTTTAGCATCTAGTCTCTGTGTTTCTTTTTATCTTTTGTGTGATCGGATTTTAATCAGATAAACGGTTCACTTCAACTTTTCAGGTACGCCATTCCTCCAGAACACGGGAAGCGACTGGAGCGATTAGCCACAGGTATGCACTTTTTCTCTTTTGTCCTTATATGGGGGGACCCCTCATGGGTACTGTAACCATAACAACTCTCCCAAGACTAATAGCTAGAATCGGCTATTTAACGAACTACAATCCCCAAACTCCCTAAATTCGTATAATCAACTATTATTAACGTCATAATAACGCAATATTAACGAGATGAGATTCCACTTTTGTCGTCGTGTGTTGAACAGGTACAGAGGTAATGGTCAGGAAATAAAGGAAAACCGTAGAAAACAGTTTAATGTAGCCAGCGCAGAGTCGGATAACCGCGTGACCCGAGTCCGAGTAGACGACGTCCGACGTCATTCCGACATGCCGTGAACGCAGCCTAAGTTTAGCTAGACGATTAAGTTTTGCGCCGGTTTCCTCAGAAGTGGTGATTTTGTTCTCTCGAAGGAACCGGCGCTTTATTCGATTTCTCGCCCGAGTTAAATCCGCAACTTGGATGGAAATGCAGCCGGTTGAGATCTCGGTTTCAACCTACTACGGAGAATAAAAAGGTTCCTGGAACCATAACCCCCGGGAAATAAAATTGGCCTGAGAGTTCCTGAGATACTCCAAATTGTTCCTGTTGAAATTATTATTTTTTTTTTAAATCGTGGTTTATATGATCGCGATATTGTTTCTTTTTGTTCACACCTTTCTGGTTAACGGAATCGGAGTCACTCCTTCAAACTGGTCCGTAATAAGGAACCGAAGGACCAGACTGTAAAAGCGAGGAAGTGTGAATCGGCGGTAACGGTCATCCGGACGACGAACTTTCTGGGATTCTCTCGGGATGTTAAACGTCGTGCGAAACGTAGCCTCTTCGTGAGCGGAACTCTTTTTTAACATTAACGATGTCCTGCATGCGAAGGTGATGGTTGTGCGTCTTTTCTCACCACCCCCCCCCCCCCAGGTTTTTTCCCCAACAGCTTTAAGAGTTGCGAAGCGTTCCTCCGACACAAGATGACCCTCATATCGCCGTCTGTGCTGAAGAAATACAGCATCCCGTTCGATAAGGTACACACCGGCGTTTTAGAGGAAACGCAAAACAGTGCAGTCAATCAGACGAGACATGTTTGCTACTAGTTCTACGTGTGATGCTTCCACATATGCACATGCTTCCATTTGGCCTTGTAGTGTAGCTGTGAAGTAATCGAAACGTTACGTGAATCTGAATTTCTAAGAAAGCACAAGACAGAAAGAACGGTCACGCAACGTTGGTTTGTGTGTATATACGTATACGGTCAGATAACACAAGAGGCCGGGGAGTTCATGATCACGTTTCCATACGGCTACCATGCTGGCTTCAACCACGGCTTCAACTGCGCGGAGTCCACCAACTTCGCCAGTCTGCGCTGGATCGACTACGGCAAGGTCGCCACTCAGGTACGTTTCCGTTCTCATCACTTATTGTTGTCTTACTACGCAGGTTACTCTGTACACGTTGCTACGCTGCATCATGCGGGGTTGTCGCTAAAATAGCTAGCGTGATTATCTACCATCATTCCGTCAGTTAAGAAAACGGGACCCGCCGCCTCAGTCTTTATTCGGCTCTGGTCGCGGACTCATTCAGACGTTTTCCCCACAGTGCACGTGCAGTAAGGACATGGTGAAGATCTCCATGGACCCGTTCGTGAGGCGTTTCCAACCGGACCGATACCAGGCGTGGACGCAGGGCAAGGACGCGTGCTCGATAGACCACACCCTGGCCACGCCCAGCAGCACGCCTGAGCTCCAAGCGTGGCTCCAGAGACGCCGCAAGACCAGAACCAACAAAAAGTACGAATGACCGTTTAAAAAGGAAAAAAAAAAAAGAATCCTGCTCTAGTTTATTAATTAGCAAACCTCTTACGGTCGCGTTCTTCTATTCGGTCCGTGTCTCGGCAGAGTGAGCTACCCTTGCACGCGCTCCAAACGACTGAAGACCGTGCAGCAGCCGGTCGTCGTGGAGAACGCGGACACGCGGACGAGCGACCAGGAAGAGGAAGCGAAGGAGGAGGAAGGTGACAAACCTCACAACGCGTCTCGCCTCTCAGGTTATACACGGGATTCCGACCCGTAATTATTGTGTACTGTAGCGCTCTGCTCAAGATGGTACGTCTTATTTATATCCCTCACTTTGTCGTTCCTGCAGGGCCCGCTAGTCTGTGTCAACAGATGTGTTTCGTCAAGGTCACACGAGTCAAGAGCAATTTATTGGCCCAGTCGTCTAAAAGAGTCCATCCCCAAACCCCGCCCCCCGATCCACAGGACACTGCGAAAGAAGCTTTAGGAACCAACGAGCCTCCAAACTCGGCCGACGAAGCTCCTGGTTCTGGTACGGATGACACGCCGGACTCTGAAGAAACTCCTGAACGTTTGTGTGTTGCCAAATCCTCAAGCAGGAAATCCCCAAATCGGTCCTGTTGTCAAGAAAAAAAAAAAAAGCGCTCCGCTAAAATTCCCTCTAGTACAACAGTCACTATGGAAACCTGCGGGTTCGCAGAACGTTCAGGAGCTCCTTTGTCCGACATGCCTTTGCTTACGCCAGAGGTGACTGAGGAAGCCGAGGGAAGAAAATCTCCGAATCTGTCATCTGAAATGCCCTTCCTGACCCTCGCAGTCCAGTCCGGTGATGATGAAGCGCTTCTGAATCCTAACGAACCGGAAGACTCGACCTCACCTCAGAACGCGATGGGCGAAACCGGCGTCTGCTGCTCTAAAGCGCCGTATTCTGATTGGTGCTCAAATTCGTTCCAGGAAGACGTCGGCCAATCGCTCAGCTCTGATCCAGACGCTAACGAGGAACTCCTCGAAAAGAGCGACGGAGACATATCCGCATCCGTGGATATCTCGCATCACCCCAAAGCCAGTACTGAACTTTCCAGCGAGTCTCCTTCCACGTCTTACGGCCAGAACCCTCTCGACGAAGCCGACTTCACGTCTTCTGCGTTACCGAACCTCTTTGGGGAATCTTCTACCGTCTGGAAGAGCCTAAGCTACCGAAATCCCGACGTTTCTGAGCTAGCGGTGCCTTACGCCGTGTGGGCGGAGCCTCTGTGCCAGCAGGTGAAGTGCCCCGATCCTTCCGACTTTCCGGAGAAGAGCCTGACGTTTACCGATCTGGAACCCAGTGTGGCTCATCATTCCGGGGCGGAGCTTCTTGATTCCCCAGACAGGCCTCCGAGGTCAGACAGTAGCAGCGAGTCCGGTGAGGAGAACTCCTCCACGAGCGAGACGGAGTATGAAGATTCGGGAATCGAGCCGGGAGAAATCCGCATCGTGAGTACCCCAGACTCTACCGTTGACCCAAACTGACTACGTTTTCATCACGCAAATCTTTTTTCTTTTCTTTTCCATGTTCTCTCAGTACACCATGCCCACGGCGAAGAGAAAAACGACCAAAAGTTGGCGCCACCCTTTGAGGAAACCGACAGCCAGGGCGGTTCCCAGCGCCGTGAAGCAGCAAGCCAACAGCGACGACGGTAACATTTATTAAAACGGAAGACGTCGACAATATACGTCAATATAAATCGGGGGTGGGGAGGGGTTGTTGTAGGTGTAGAAAAATAATTAAAGATTGTTTACCAACAATTTGTTGTTTATTACAGACCACCTCATACTTTGTAAAAATAGTTTTTCTTTTCACCCGTCTATACCGTCTCGTTTGCGTATCAGAACCCATGGAGGAGTGTAGCGCGGAGGAAGAACTACAGGAGGCCGACGTCTGGGCAAGACCCCTGGTTCATCTCTGGCACAGCAGGAAGTCTCACTTTCCGTCGGAGAGGGAGTACAACAGCGCGGCGGCGAAAACGGCGCCAAACTGCGCCGTATGCACGCTGTTCATGCCTTACTATCAGGTAACCCGCATCCCGATACCGATTTGAGCTAGACGCTAGGAAGCGGGGATAAGCGAGAGACGGGGTCCAGGCATGGCAGTCCAGTGCAGCGTGTAAAGCGCATGAATTCATAGCTGCTGCACATCTGTTACACAAGGTTACACGTGTGTGTGTGTGTGTGTGTGTGTGTGTGTGTGTGTGTGTGTGGTGGTTTTATTATTGTTTTTTTTCCTTACGATATCGTTATGAACATTTCTCACCAGCCCGAAGAAACGAAAGACGAAAGCAGAACCGAGGTCACAGCGGTGGTCCGAGACACGGCAGCGAGGTCACGACCTCTGATCCCTGAAATATGCTTCGCGTACCGTGAGGGGTCGTGTCCCCCCAACACACTCCTGGAGGAAGATGGTTCCAGTCCTCTCGTGGCCTGTAAACACTGCTGCGTTCAAGTTCATGCCAGTACGTAAGACACACTCGCACACTGTACATGCAGATCTAGTTCATTGCTTTTATTTATTTACTCCCCTCCCAATTGTACAGGTTGCTATGGCGTGTCTGCTCATGAAGTCACCCAGGACTGGACATGTGACCGCTGTTTGTGTGGAGATCTCACTGCTGTACGTTACCGAATATTTAAACTGATATTCTAGATTGGCTTATTAAGTGTTTTTTACTAACGTTTGTGTGTGACAGGAATGCTGCTTATGTAACTTGAGAGGCGGCGCGTTGAAAAGAACGACAGACGACAGGTGAGAACGCTCGGAGTTTCCCCCCGCGTACACTCGGTCGCATGTGAACGGTCGCGTGTAACGTAGGTGTCACTGTGTTCCAGGTGGGCCCACGTGATGTGTGCTGTGGGTCTTCCCGAGGCCAAGTTCACCGACGTGGTGAAGAGGAGTCCCGTCGACGTCAGCGGCGTCCCTGCACAGCGATACAAACTGGTATACACGCTAAAACGCCACACCTTTTCCAGGCTACTCGAGCTTTTCGTTCTCGCGTACACGTCATCACGAGTCCCTGACGCAGCTTGTTTGCATATAGCGACGCCCACAAGGTGCACAATAAGCGTTGAGGCTGAAAGGCGGATGTGGACGTCGTCATGACGCGTTTGTATGGCGATAAAAATATTTCGTGATGTATAATATTAATAGTTTATTCTGTACACCGCCATTCGTCTTCGTTTAGTAGTTAAATGATTTCATATAATAATGATCCTAATATTATTCAAATCATAATCACAATCATTTTTGACGAATCAGTACGGCTTTCTCGTAACCGACGAGGTTTTCTTATTAATACCTGATTTGTATCATCGTGATCTCTCTCTCTCTCTCACCCATAGAAGTGCATCTATTGTCATAAACGGATGAAGAAGTTAGCGGGCGCGTGTATCCAGTGCTCCTGTGGCCGTTGTCCCACCTCCTTCCACGTTACGTGCGCTCATGCTGCCGGCGTCACCATGGAGCCTGACGACTGGCCGTACGTGGTGTTCATCATCTGCCACAGGCATCAGTCTCGGAGCTCCAGCGCCGTGAGTACTTTCGGTCACGCCCCCGCCGACCCCATAGGTCAAGCCCTGCCCACTCCACCGCCACTACAGTCAACATGAGATTTCTTTTTGTCTTCTCCTTACAGAAATCAAAGGTGAGCCGAACAGAGCTGGCTCTGGGCCAAACCGTGATCGCCAAGCACAAGAACCTGCGGTACTACAGCAGCCGCGTCGGCAGCGTCACAGCACAGACGTTCTACGAGGTCATGTTCGACGACGGCTCGTTCAGCAACGACACCTTCCCTGAAGATATCGTGGTGTGTGTGTGTGTGTGTGTGTGTGTGTGTGTGTGTGCGTGTGTGTGTGTGTGTCTAACACTCCTCCGTGTTCACACAGAGCAGAGACTGTGGTCAGCTCGGGCCTCCGGAGGTCGGCGAGGTCGTGCAGGTCAAGTGGCCTGATGGGCTTTTTTATGGCGCTAAATACCTGGGTTCTAACACTACATACATGTATCAGGTACACACACAGTTATGTTGTTGTTGTTAGTAGTAGTAATGACACTTATGGAAAATGAATCGACACCTTCGAACCAATCAGGATCCAGAAATTGGTGTAGAAATAATAATAATTCTGTATTATAGTACAAGACAGCCTTGTTGTTGTTATCTGGGGTTTGTTTTTGTGCATGTTTTGTGTAAGGTGGAGTTCGAGGACGGTTCTCAGGTGCTGGCTAAGAGAGAGGACATCTACACCCTGGACGAGGACCTGCCCAAAAAGGTCAAAGGTCGTCTCGTAAGTCACAAACACACACACTTAGCTGGATGCCGTCGGGTTGCAGGACGCGGCCATTTTGGACGAGCAGGATTATCTTTCGCATAGGCTCCGCCTCCCGACGATTAAACGTTGAATTGTTAGATGGTAACATAGTCCCGGTTTTAGAATAGACTCGACATAATGTCATTTGCATATTGGAATCTGATTGGCTGGTATGTTTTTATGATCCAAGACTCCAGTTTTAGATTGTACAGCAACCACTGATCTGGTAATTTATATCTGATGATTATTGTTTTAAATCATGTTTGTGTGTGCACACAGTCCACCGCCTCCAGCATGCGTTTCGAGGACGCGTTCTTCACCACGCAGGGTGAGCGTAAGAGGCAGCGCACACCGAACTCTCGCTTCCAGAACGACTACGTGGCCGACCCGAACCCTCGGACCTCGAGCTGCAGCAAAACCAACTGAGGAACCCGGGGAGGGGGAAGTGGGGGTGGCGTTTGACAGTTGAGAGTTTTTTATTTTTAGTTCCTTGACTAATGGTGAAGCATTAAACTATCTAAACAAACCTCTTTTCCTCCTGTTTGTGAGCTCTCTTCTCCTCACTGTTCCAGTACGTTTTATTTTGCACCTTAGAGGCCATTATTATTTTTTCCAGATCATTTGCTTGGCTTTGCACGCTGCTTTTGTAAATGGCCTTCACGCTCCTTCCTCTATATTATATTATATATAAAAACACTACTCCTCTTGTATCGAGCTTCAAAAAAAAAAAGTGTTGCTTGATTTGGACGAAATGTTGCTACTGATGATCTCCTCGAACCTCCGCGCCACTTTTAACTTCTGAGTTTTTACCTTTTTATTTATTTGGAATTTCATCTTATTTTCTAGTGGTGCTCCAATCTGTAAACAAAATGAAAAGCTGTCTGTACGGAAGTGCGAAGGTTGAATTATTAATATTTGAATAAACATCCATGTGGATATCTGTCATTTTTATTCTTTTAGTTGCTGTGAAAGGAACCAGTTTGGGATTTTTGACATCATTTTCAACAGGGTTGAAGACACTTCAGTGAGACACTTAACCGACTTATTGCAGGAAGGGGCTGCCAATAATTCTGGAACTGACCATGGGTAGCTAATAAAATGCTAACTAATGCAAACCAGGCCATGATACATGAGTATTGGCACCACTCATTTAAGAAATGTGACCCCACCCACCAAAAAGAACAAAACTATTGGCACCCTTACTATAAAACGTACTCCATTAGAGCGTTAACGTGAGCAGCAGAGACTATGACTGACTTTGTGATTGTTCACAAAACATGGAAGTCGCATTCAGACACTTGGTTCTACCCTCCCTTCTTTCCCTGACGCTGCAGGAGAGACTATTTCACTCGTTTATCTGGGAGCCATCTTCTCCCGTCCCTCCTCCATCAAGCACTTTTGTTTGTCTGATGTTTTACTGATGGCTCGTGCGATTAACATTTCTTTGGGGGGGGGACCATCACCACTGGCTGTCTTATCAGCAGCGTGCTAATCAAAAATAAACACAGCAACAATCTCAGTAATGAAGATAACATGGTGGTGCGAGTCTGCGATCAACTGCACTTTCATTTTACAAAGAATTCACAAATGTAGCTCTGTGTGTGAGGGAGAGAGAGCTTCTTTATTTATAAGTACACGTTTTTGGCTCGTTGCGCTTCTTTCTT
Organism: Prietella phreatophila; assembly: GCA_025728095.1. NCBI lineage: Eukaryota > Metazoa > Chordata > Actinopteri > Siluriformes > Ictaluridae > Prietella > Prietella phreatophila. The sequence continues at coordinate 13,139,765 of JAOUWY010000051.1, read as the reverse complement.
TATCGTTTCCGCAGTTGTGAATCTTTTGCTTGAAAAAATTTTGCCGTGAGCACGCAACTGAATAAGTATAAAACTGACAGGTTTTCGCGTGTCATCTTGCTCGCCGTAGTTTAGACTAAGGCAGTGTCGGATGCTCCGCCCCGCGGGAAAACCTCTCGTGCATCCTTTCTGCACTTTTCTGGCCCCGAGCTTCAGGATCTTAAAAGCTTGGAATCTGATTGGCTCTCAGCACTTCCATGCACCCTGTTCCAGCCGTCCAAGGAGTCCATCGTCTGCATTCGCACTTGAGCCCTCTCAGCGAAAACATGCACTAGTAAAATGTTTAAAAAAAAAAAAAAGAAACAATAAAAACCCCACTCCTGCTTTTATTCACCGTGTACACAAAGTCTACAAACTTGTGTGCAAGCAGAGTATTTCTGTCCGTTTTTTCCCCCCTGAAAGATCCTTCGGAGCGAGCGTTAAAACGCCGGTGTGTTCGCTAGTTCGCTGGTTGGAGGAACAAACCAGAAGCTTGAAAACTCCTTTCCATAGTTGCTGAGATGTAAAAAGGATTTACAGATTGTCGTTCAGTGTAGCGTTAACAGGTTCGCGTGTTACTGTTACAGACGGATCACTGATTGGTGTTTTGTGTTGCCAGTGCTGCAACTCGATCACCATCTCTCTCTCAATGACTGTAATACTCAAGATGGACACTAGAGGGAGACAAAGAAAAGCCAGAACTTTACTTACTAATCTTTCACCATTCGCTCTCTCGCTCTCTCTCTCTCTCACACACATCTCCTACGCTTCCTTTGTTTGATCATAAACAGGTTCTCCTTCCTGTCCCATTCCTCCTCCTTGTTTTTCTTTTTGCTCTTTTCCGAGCTGAACAGTACTCCCGGGCTTTTCCTCCCTCTGTGCGGTGGAGTGCAAAAGCGTGCTCCTTTGTCGCGCGGACTTTTCCGGAAGCCTCGCGGAAAGTCCGGTTCTCCGTTCGATGCGTTTCGCTTCTGCTTCTTGTACTTTCTCTTGCCCGGGAGCTCGGGCATGTTCGTCCTCGTGTCCTCGTGCCAGTGCGTGTGGACACCCTGAGGAGGTTGTTTAGGCGTGTGAGCAATGCGTCTCTTCGGCGTGAACGTGTTGGGTGTCTGAGGGACCGGTGCGGACCGCAAATGTGCATTTTTTGCTTTTTTCCACGGCTGCTGCGGAGTCGACCAAAATTGGGCGTTTTTCCGTTGCGGCGTTGAGCGGAAATGTGCGTTTTTCGCTTTTTTCCAGGGCGGCTGTGGGGTCGGAGTGTCCCCGGCCTGCACTAGAAGGCCCGCCTTTTTGAGCTCTGCAACACACACACGCAATTATACACTCGACTCAATATGAGCAGCATTTTATTATATCTGGTCATGTGACATCCAGCTGTCAATCACACGGCACTTTACTCCACTCTACTGACCTTCGGCTTGGAGGTGAACCCGATACGCTCTGCTTGTGATGTCATGCTGGTTGTCGTACGAGGAGGCAAAAGGCAGCGTGGGATACGTTCTGTTAAACATCCTCCTCTCTGCGCACTCCTACACACAAACACACACACATGTTAAACCGTAATCCTAAATGTGTAAAGTAATGTGTGTGTGTGGCGAAGAGTGCCTCACATGTCCGAAGTGTCCCTCGCCAGAGCAGTTGTAGCAGTACGCAGGAGATCTGTGAGCGGCAGGACGAGGGGATTTGACCGGAGGCCCCGCCGTCGTCTGGAGGAAGAATAAACAGTACGCGCAAATATTAAAATACGCATACGAATGTTCACGTACGGGGACGTCCGTATATGGACGCAGGAAGTATGCTGTCGCTTCAAATCGTACGCGTGAGCGCGAACGTCGAGTACAGCGGGCTTGTTCATCTTACGTGATCGTCTTTGTGTGCGTCTCGTCACACCTTCATCCTTCCCTCATTCTATTACCCAAACACACACACACACGCCTCCGTTTATTCACTTCGCGGTGAATAAGAGAGATTGCTTAGAACCTCTCTCTCTCTCTTTCATACACATTCCCATTTCTTCTTTTCCATTAAGCAGATTGGAGCGAGTGATTACTGAAGCTATCAATGAAGCTCGGTAATACGCTCCTGATAACGCAGCCTTCCTTCAGAGAAAGTTGCTCAGTGTGTGTGTGTGTGTGTGTGTGTGTGTGTGTGTGTCCCATCTGGTCCCAGGAAGCCCAAAGGCGTTTCACGCTCCATTGCCCTCCGTAAATACACTCCGATAAAGAGAGTAAGCTGACTGCCTTGTGTGTGTGTGTGTGTGTGTGCGTGTGTGAGAGAGGGAGATGGTAAAAGCGACTGCGTGTGTGATTCCATCGTATATTAAACGCTCTCTGTCTCGTCCCCGCGTTCTCTCGCACCCTTTTTCTTTTTACAAGACAGCGAAGGGATGAATGGCGACGCCGGTTGTTCTCGGCTCGGCCCTGCACGTCGTCACAAAGGCCAGACGGATCAGAGACCTGCTCGAACCCTCTGTCTTCTCCCCACAGCCTATCTGCTTTGGAGAGACGGGTCAAGCGACTGAGTGTGTTACGGGTTGAGAGAGAAACACTGACTGGATCCTGTAAAGTCGTACTGGATCATTCTTCACATCGGTGTAACCGTAAATGTAACACGCATCTGTATTAGGGTATTTACGGTAGCCCTGCTATTCTAGCGGTTACGGTAATGGAAGCGCGACCGTTAAAGGTGCGGTCTGTCCCTTTTGGAACACTTCTGCCATGAAAATGACAGCAAACTTTCACCACCATCTCCACACGATCAGTTTGTCCCGTCGAAATCGGATGATTGTTACGTTACTGGAAGCAGCTTTAAATAAGTAAAGCAAACAACAAAAACACACTACATTCAAATCGGGTGTAAATTTGTACACCAATACTTACGAGTCAGGGCTAGTTCTGACACGTTTAATATATCCCGCTGTACAGGATCGAGTATGGTCTCGGTTACCCACAAACATCGCCACGAAATCCCGTGCTAAACACCGCGATTTTGCTGATTTGAGTAGTTTTTCACAAAAAAACAACAACAAATAAATAAATAAAATCACAAACACTCAGCAAAACGCGTCGCACATTTTGACACGAATCGAGCTGCAACGATCACAAAGACCTCCTGTATGGACTGCTTAAGGGAAGGCAACAAACCCGTGCGCTACTCCAGAGCGCCCCCTGGTGGTGCGTGTGGATGTTAGATTATAGACTCATCGAATTGAATATTCCACGTAAACTAAACACATATTTGTGTATATTTTAAATGGGTGTACGGGCGTGTATATGTGTATATGTATATATACACACATACACACACACACAAAAACACATACATATCCGTGATTCTAAGAGACGTGTGAAGATGAAGAAAGCTCCGGAAGGCATTTTTTATAAATTCCGTGGCAATTTTAATGTACAATTTTATTCCTCTTTCATGCTATACGTCCATGTCTTGTCCATTTCTATAACGTACATCTCTACTGGCTCGCTCATCTCTCATGCAAATTGGGTTGCGGGACACACACACACACACGTGCTCCTCCCCCTTCCCTTGACCTTGAGCTCCAGTTACTGCGCTTGGCCTCAAAGGTGGAAGAAGAGAGCGAGGGAACAAAAAGCCCCCCTGCTCGTCACTCACCCACCCC